>MJUU01065838.1:82681-94481 GCA_002080025.1 Modiolus philippinarum
TATACTGTAGAATGCACATCATATAATGATGGTTGCACATCATGTAATGATTGTTACACATCATATAATGTTGAATGCAAATCATATAATGTTGAATCCACATCATATAATGTAAAATGCACATCGTATATTGGTCGTTGCACATCATATAATGTCGGTTGCACATCATATAATATTGTTTCCACATGATATAATGTAAGATGCACATATTATAATGTCAATTTCGAATGCACATCATATAATGTTAAATAGACATCATATATCGTTAAATACACATCATATAATGTTGGTTGGACATGATATAAAGTTGAATGCACATCATATAATGTTAAATGCACATCATATAATGTTAAATGCACATCGTATAATTACGAATGCACATTATATAATGTTGATTGCACATCATATAATGCTGATTGCACATCATATAATGGTGATTGCACATCATATAATGGTAAATGCGCATCATATAATGTTGATTGCACATCATACAATGATGACTGCACATCATATAATGGTAATTGCACATCATATAATGGTAAACGCACATCATATAATAGAAAGTTAACATAATAAGACAGTTTTGGCGTTCCATACAAATACTGTAAAAAACACAGCTTTAAAAGGTCGCAAAATGTGTTTGATCGAATCAGTGACTGAATCGATTTATATCACCTACTTATGTTTATAAAGTTCCCTCGTGTTTTACATTTGCATCAATAGACTTTATTTCATTATCATGATGATATTATTGATGATTTTTCACTCAGTTTGAAGAAGGCATATGGTATTCAGTTATTGGAGAAATATTACCTTCATTTCTTTTGATTTAGTGACTATATAGGGTATTCGTCACCTCTTTTGTCACATGCGCAAACCAATACAAGAATTTACAAAGAAGTACCTCAAGTATTGATTTGAGTATACAAATACATCATGAGCCACCACACCCTTTTCATTTTCTATCCAAGGCCATTCCATAGCCTAGCGTATCGTTTTTATTTCATAAAAACTATTTTCCGATTTATATCATCTACTTAAGTTTATAAAGTCCCCTCGTGTTTTCTAGTTCCATTCTAATTTGCTTGGTAAACTTTCGAGTAGTTGTATTATACATCTTTAACGTCTCATCAATACGGTAGAAAAAACTGTCTGTATTGTCAACATTGACACAAATTTGACGTTCAACAATGTTCCTCAATTTAACATTATCTACTTATAATAACATGTAAAGAAATGAAAATTGACGTTTGTGTATTTCAGCTTCGATTGGNAAAAAATAAAAATAAAATAAAATAAAAAAAAAATAAAGAAAAATAAAATCAACCACTCATGATTTCATGTACATTTGTAATATTCCACAGATGATTACATCCGTATTACGAATTCAAATTTTCAGTTATTTTTCAGAGTATTCATTTGCAAGTCTGTTTTAGGGGATATTTATTTCAAAATATTTATACAGGTTTCGTATTTTATATTGATAACATTATGTTTTGTATCGTTATATTCATGGTCGGATTTTCTCTAAAAAGTAAAAGAGCTTACTTTTGTGTTATATCATGATAACTGATTGTGGTTTTGAACGCAAAGTTACAAAACGTAAAGCGAATATTGCACAAAACAAAAACACATCCGAAAATAATTCATAAGAACTCCTTTTTTTCATTTAAGTTCTTAAATAATACTTTCGGCTTACCAATCCAATAATTACTTTTTACATCACCGAAACCATTTCTATATTCATCCCATCCTCTCTGAAAATCTATGCTGTCGTCTGTACGTTTCTGGAATACCTTGTAAAACATGTAAAACAAATATATAACTAAAGAAAGTTTGATAGTTTGTTTAATTTTACAAAACAACGGCAGTAGAACACTGAAATATCGAAGTCCAGAGTCAAGGCAAAAGCAAGAACCCCAGACGACGGAACCACCAAAGATGCTACACTAACACAATACGCAAACACTAAAAATACAACAATAAAAACTAATACATGTAACTTGAAATAAAAAAATATGCCAAATAAAAAAAACATGATTCAGTAACACATTTATCATAATATGAGATTCAATAAATTAAGCTGAGCATCTTACCCTTCCAGAGGACCTCCTTTTTTGGGGAGGATCATCCTGCTACTGCTTTATTTTTGTGGTGATCTTGTTTACTTTCAGCTTTGATATCTTTACATGTGTGACATATAAAGTGCTGTTTTTTTCATTTTTTGTCCCTTTTTTGTATTTGTACCGATGTATTTAGATGATCAAACTATTATAACAAGACAGAATCACAATTAATTAAATATTAATATATCGACAATATCACATTTTAAACAATGTTTCGAAAGACTTGAGAACTTTTTTGTCTATTACAAGAAGCTTGTGTGAAAACTAAGGTAACAACTTTTCCATTTTTATCATCCATTTGTATTTCACTTACAATTTTTTGTACCCTCAGTGTTCATATTAAAATTTAACGAAAGGTTATGGAGTAAATGAACAAAATAAAAAAAAATACCGAAGTTACTGTTAATTTATTTTCTGCATATGCGCATTTCGACAACTTATGTCTCATCAGTGCAGATAAACCAAAACATTTGGAAGTCAATTAACCGAAAAAAACTTGTTAAAGCTGATAGAGAACAAATAACCAAATAACAAAATACCGAAGTAACTGTTAATTTATTTTCTGCATATGCACATCTCGACAACTTATGTCTCATCAGTGGAGATAAAACCAAAACATTTGGAAGTTCATTAACCGAAAACGTGTAAAAGCTGATAGAGAACCAATAACCAAAGGGATCTAAATAGAAAAGTCCAAAATTAAGCTAAGGACAGAAATATGCATTAGGGAGATACTCCTTAGTTTTAAACCAAATTTTGCAAAATTAAGGTATTGCAAGTTTCAATACAATCGGTTTTCGTGTCAGCGCCGAAGTACTGACTACTTGGTTGGTGAATACACTCGAGGACTAACAACAGTCAACCAGCAATGACATCAACCCAGTGGTAATAAATAAAACATGCCGAAGTTACTGTTAATCTATTTTCTACATATCAGCATTTTGACAACTTATGAACATGAAACCATAACACATAACTTCAACTGCAATAAATTTTAATGAGCTTTATATATATATAACATATATATATAGATCCGAGTTGCACTGACGGGATGTAAATTCTATATATAGATCCGAGTTGCACTGACGAGATGTAAATTCATCGGAATGGGGCCTTATATGCAACAGTGAAGTTGCGTGTCACTCAAATTGTAGTGGTCAAATTCCTCACTGGAAAGATGTTCTCGATAATATTCTCCTAAGACTTTAACTCAGCTGGGCTTTGACTTCAGACGCATATAATTTATTTTTCAAGACCTGTATAAGCATATTTACATGCTTATCCTGAGGATTAAATAAGATTTCCAAGTTTGTCGCTGTTTTAGACGTTATATATATATATCTTCCCTACCACTCTTTTACGTGCACTGGTTTTATGTTATATCGAGGAACAATTTAGTGGAACAATAAACCTTTTAAGGAGTATACACGCAGGAATTTCAAGTAAAAGTTATGTAATTATTCAAACATACTGATGTAATATTTTACATTGTGTTTGTTATAATTATATCATCAATATTAATTTTGTAATTAGTTGAATTCATGTACCTGTTACAATGAATGTAGGGAAACAATATTTTTTTTCATTTATGATTTGTTACTATGATAACGTTTCTTTTTATTCTACATGTATGTTGATAGATTGATTGGTTGCCTATGGATAATTTGGACCATCCTTTCTAATTCGGGTTATAACAATCACTTTTCATTTCTTTTTCTAGTACGTTTGAATTTCTTTTTGCAATTTAATCATCTTCAGAAACTACAGAAGCAAATGTAACCAAACAAAACGATATGAAGTTACATATTCCGTTCGATCAGCCAAATAAGGCCTAAGGGAGTATGAGTGTCAGATTTCAGAATCATTCGATATCTTCGGGTTTCATTTATTCAAATAGGGTTAGATATTTTTGCACATGGAACATATTTCTCTGTCAGAGGTCACTTTAAAACGCATCCATGTAAAATAGACAATGTATAAAATTTTATAACCTTCCAATTATATTTTCATATATTTTAAGACATACAAAAGACTAATGGAAGTTGAGGGAAAACTCTAGAGAGAGCTGTTTCCCGCCAAAAATTTGATGTCTTATATCTCAAAAATTCTGACATGGATTTTCAAAATTTTTTGCTCATGTTTTTCTATAAGAAAAGTTCTTCAAATCAACATTAAATTCTAATTACAAGATTTCTGACACTTGTACTCCATTAAGCCTTTCTAGAATTTTTCACATGTGGGTTAACCTTCTATAGTAACTATTGAAACATAAATGATAAAAGGGGCGTTACATATAGAAATACATTACAAAGTAGTTTTCTTATTACTGATTTTTTTGATGTACAAAAGCTTGAACGACAATTTGCAACAGATTGAACGTCCAGTGACTAATATGTCAGCAACTGACCATGACGAGAACAAATGAAATGAAATAAAAATACAAAAATACCAAAGTTGCATCATGAACAGTAAAATTTTGTTATGCTGTACACGTGTTTCAAGGAGAAACCTCTCATCAGTAGCATTAGAATCAAATAATATGGAAAGTAAAAATTCCAAATATGTTCAGAATAGAAGTACTCAATACCAAAAAATACCGAAATAGGAAGCCAAATCCAGTAACAAGGACATCTACATAGTGCCATACACGGAATGAAGCCGCAGTATTTTTAAGGGACTAGAATTTTGATAAAACAGTAAATTTATATAAAACGCAAGGTAAATTTTCGTGTCAGGCAAGTCTGACTATTGGACTGGTGAATACCCTCCGGGACCTCTGGTCCACCAGCAGTGGCATCGGTCCAATGGTTTAAAAATACAAAAATTCCAAAGTTGCATCATGAACAGTAAAATTTTGTTATGCTGTACACGTGTTTCAAGGAGTAACCTCTCATCAGTAGCATAAAATCAGTAATAAAAAAAAACAGGGGAAAGAAGTTTGTGTCGTTAATGATTTCGCAATATTGATTGAAAAAAAACACAGGGGGCAGGACATTGTTCCTCCTCTTGAACTCCAAAGGTGGTTTTATACTTCAAAATAAAATAACAAAATAATGTTTAGTTTGATACGTCAATGATGTGGATTTATTATGTTGATAAAACTGTCCAAGAAAATTAATACATCCTCTACGTGATGTATGTATCGATACACTAGCATACGAATACGATTACATAAAATTGAAAAGATAAATACGAAAATAAAGACCAACAAGAACCGCAATAATTAAGCAACACGAATGGTAACATCCGAACAGTAAAGGCAAGGTAAAAAGGGTAAAATTGTTTATGAATGGCAACAAAAACCAGGCAACGGCACAACCACCAGGGTGATCATATGCAAATGGTACAATGTTCTGCAGGGCTTCAGAAATATTACTCATGTGCTTCTCTATGCCGCCCGCACATGATCAGCAGCAAGAACAGGAAGTTTTGCTATAATTCAAAAGGCAAACAATGTATACTACTACGCTTTCTTTCAAATTATTGAAACAAGCAAAGCCAAACTTAACAGAAATGGTGTATGTAAGATAACAAAGTGACGAAGACTACATGTATTCGTTTTGTTTAAAAAAGATGTTAAAAAAAGGCAAAAAGGGGGGGGCGGGGACTCTTGACCATAATAGATCTCCTCTAAAACTACTATAATTCTGATCGATCATTTACAGGATCTTTTAACGAACATTTCTCAATATGTATAAAGAATATTTTTGGTTGACATACAATGAGGATGAAACAATCATATCGTTTCATATCATAGGTGGCAGTAACAGCACGTATTTCAGGCACTTACATGTAACTTTGTTTAAGTCTAAATAACAAAATAACACAGTTGCTGTAAATTGGATTAAATTAATAAATTTGATTAAGGAGGTTTGCTTCTCGTGTTTTGAGATTATTGTCAGATTTTCAGAATTCTCTGGTTTTACCCATTTAAAAGCATTATATTTTTTTGCCCATGGACCCCTTATTTTTTCCAAAATTTCATTCTATATATGTTGATGAGAATTCTGTTAAAATTTCATTAAATTCTATTTACATGTATTCTATTTATTTTTTCATAATCCTATGAAAAATCAGAGGAGTTCAGTTTCCCGCCAAATTTTTAATCACGTAAATTTCAAAAACGAGATCATCAATTTATCAATTTTTATTCTCTCTTAAATTACTTCTTTTTTAAATGTTATAACATAACATCACATTTGTTTGAAATCCTGTTTATTTTGAAATGGAGTAGTGAACCCCATTAATTTGATTTAATTTGATTAAATTAACAAAGCTGTCTAAATGATTCTAATTAACAGTATATATTTGTACCTAACAAAAAAAAAAATTAAAAAAAAATAAAAAATAAAAAAAAATAAAAAAAACAACTGAAGTATGTCAAAAGAAAAAATCGACGAACATATGCTTAAAATAAGTTGATATAAGCAGTGACCTTCTGGAACAGAATCAACAATATAGTACAACTGTAGTAATAGCAGTTCTCCGCGTACAAAGTAAGTGAGAACCGAACCGTCAGTCTAAACAAACAATCCAAGCACAATGGCAACGTCGAAAAAACAAAGACACAAAGACATAAAATGAGCAAGGCACAGAAAACAGAATGAAGACACCCACGGTGAGATCAGGTGCACCGGAAAAGTAAGCTTTTTTTGCTTCTTATTAGACACCAATTCAATGCAAAAATAAGTGCAATTGGTTTCAGTCAGTGACCTATTCATGTATCTTTTTTCAAAAAATGCATAAAGCGAATTCGAATCTTCATTACAAAGCACTGTATCAGAAATTTGTGTTATGGTTTCATCAAAAATGACGAGTTGGAACTACAGCGTCTGCATATAAGACAAAACTCTAATAGAATAAAAATTTGCTGTTAAAAATCCGACCATATATATTTGGATATTTACCTTACAAGAAAAATGGGACTTTCGAGACGACAGGAATAGATTTTGAATAATAAATGCTATCATTCCTTCTAAACAATTTTTTTTATTAACTAGAAGTATATCATAACATCAGTTTTACTAGATTTTTATTGACAAAAAATAGTTAACTTGGAGCGATACAAAACGGATAAGACATTGTTTAGCGTTAATCAGTGATAAATTGATGAATGACTCCCTCCGTCGGCTTAATGTATATAGAATAATGGTAGTTTTGAAGGTCGAGACAGAAAATATCACCGTATCGCAGCGAGTCCGATAGGACGAGCTGGAATACTAGTGATATTTTCTGTCGAGACCTCAAAACTACCATTACTGTTTTTATCGGCAACATCGTAAGAGTCATGATGTCAATTTCATGACGTCATTGCCTGATATTTTCTTGTATCAGGTCAGTACGGAACTGTCAATATCAGTCAGTAAGATCAAAGAGAAAATGTACATATTGTTGATAAATTGCTTTATCAGTGTAATAAGGAGGTCCCGTATTGATTGGACCTTAAGAACTATTATCGGTCATACACGGTATTTCGAGTATTTTCTTGAATTAAATTTGTGCACTTAAGTATAAGTGATAAAGGTATGCAAGTGAAGTAATTTCAAACTAGTATGTATTACCGTCCAGTATTCTTCATCAGTATCCATATCACATTCAACTTGAGTGTAATTCAGTCCATTTGGATATATTGTATAGATACCACTCTTACTTGTGGATAATTCACTGCAATCCTTTGGTTTTTCAAGTAAAGCAGGATTAGTATCTTGTATCTTACTCATAGAAACACACACGGCAAAACCATCATAAGTAATTACACATTTCTTTCCTGTGGAACATGGGTTTGGCCAACAAGCGTGGTCTTCCTAAAATAAAGAAAAAAATAAATAATCAATTTGAATTTGATACCTAAACTAGCTTAAGAAGCAAATTAATGAGCTACATCATTAGTAAGAGTACCTTTGAAGCCTTTGCTTAATTGTAATATTATAAATGAAAAGTATTTTTTTTTTATTCTCAGAGACCTCAGACTGTAACTCTAAAAAAAAAGAAAAAGTGAATCTTTGTAAATGGACACTAGTAATCATGCATAATTTAAGAAATAGATTATTGCAAGCGGGTTCTATGCGAATTAGAACATGGGCAGACCTTATATTTGTCAATATTTTATACCCATCGACAGCGAGGTATAAAATGAAGACAAATATAAGGTCTGACCATGTTCTAATTCGCATAGAGCCCAATGGCAATAGTCTATTTTGATTCCAATATATTTAACAAGAGTTTTGAACATTAAAAGTGGCTCTTATAGAGAGCAATGTTGGGTTTTGCACTAAAATTGAAATATGTCGGAAAACTGCATACAAATACACATAAATGGACATAGATAAATCTATTCGTTGTTTTATTTATACAAGTGGTTCATAAGCGTATGAATTAATACAAATAATCTGTTATAAAACATATAAAATACGGATATTTTTAAATCGAAGCGTGTAAAAGTGTGAGCTAGTGGTATTTCCGATTTATATGACTGCTTTGTTATGCTATTTTTGAAGCCAAAAAGAAAAGAAATGGAATTAAACTCATATTTATAATTTTATTAACGTTAAAAATTAAAAATTTCATATTTAAATCGTAGAGCATGATATGCAACACAGATAAGATTTCATAACAACAACACATTCGTTGCTAGGTAACGGTTATGTCAATTTCAGTTCCGAGTCTTAAATTTAGTAACTGTTGTAAATTTCTATTATTGTCATTATTTGATATGAATTTTTGGGTGATTCATTTTTTAAAACTTTATTTACACAAAATAAAATGAATATTGAGTTAATAAAATGTGAAATTGTACATTACGAATGTCCTTCTGTAAAAAAAAATATTGTTGGAATTAGTACAAAGCTTTGTTTCCAAAGCGAAAGAAGAGAGTCATATTAGAATTAAAGAGAAAGAATAGAAGTCTTTGCAATCCATGATTAGGAAATGACTACTTATTTGATTGAAAAGGATTGAATTAACATTTTTTGTAAAACATATCAAATATCCTTCAAGGTTAACTACCTTCAACATAAACCTTAACCTGTAGTATAATGTCAAATATTTACTCATAATATTCAAAGTCAGTGACCCATGACCTTGAGGACAGCATCTATTTCCATCCTAAATATTACAGTTTCCGTTATGGTCTATCTATATACAAAGTGTAATCACGATATCAAACCTCCTTCAAGGTAAACTAGCTTCAATCTAGACCTTAACCAAAATATACACTCCTAATATTCAAAGTAAATGACCTATGACCTTGAGGTCATAGCATCTGTTTGCTTCCAAAATGTGTTGCAGTTCATGTCATGGTCTATCTATATACAAAGTTTCATCAAGATATCAAACCCGCCTGCAAGATAAATTACCTTCAACCTAAACCTTAATCTGTAGTGCAATATCAAATATTCATTCCTAAAATTCAGTCAGTGACCCATGACCTTGAGGTCATAGCATTTGTTTGCTTCTAAAATATTGCACTTCTTGTCATTGTCTATCTGTAAACAACGTTTTATGTTTCATCAAGACATCAAACCTCCTTCAAGGTAAACTACCTTTAACCTATACCTTCATCTGTAGTACAATATCAGATATTCACTCATAATATTCAAAGTCAATGACCCATGACCTTGAAGTCATAACACGTGTTTGCTTCTAAAATGATATAGTTCATGTATATAAAGTTTCATCAAGATATCAAACCCCTTCAAGGTAAATTACCTTCAACCTAAATCTATATCAAACATTTACTCCTAATATCCAAAGTCAGTGACCCATGAACTTGGGGTCATAGCATTTGTTTGCTTCTAAAATATTGCAGTTCATGTCATGGGGTATCTGCATACAAAGTTTCATCAAGATACCAAATCTCCTTCAAGGTAAACTACCTTCAACTTATCGTTAACATGAGCATAACGGACGCACGACTTGAACAATTCCCAATTTAAAGGATTCAAGACCTTTTCTGTCAATGTGTTTTGAACATTCTGAGCGGGTTTTTAAATGATTTAGTGAAATCTATCAATTGTTAATTGTTTTTCTAACATTTGGTACTTTCTGTTTTTTTTTTTAATTTTTACTTTGTGTTAAGGAAATACAAAGCACTGTATGATGTTAATAAATGAAATTGTGTTACTTGTTTGGTGGCTGTTAGATTTTATCAGAGATTAAAATTAACTGTTTTTGGTCAAATTAAAGATTGTTTGCCTGTTAATGAAATCTCGCTGCCCCCCCCTTTATTTAAGGATAACAATCATCTTATGTGCCCAAATTATTCCGTACTTAAGAGCCATTTTAACACCATCATTGTCAGCATAGTACCTGGACTTGTACTAATGACAGCTCTAGACGTCTTGAATTACATTGGTTACACAGGCTAGATGATTTTGATTTTCCAATAGTGCCTTTTTCGTTACTATCAGGAATAGTCCTATATCTCCAGCATAGAAAAAAATAATTTTTAATATCGTGTCTATGAAAACGGAGCAATTTTCTTTACAGAACAAAATTAATTCGTCATAAACTTACATTCCAATGTAGAATTAAATGTTTTTGGAATTTTCACTACAGAATAGTTTTATCACTATGATTGGATGGATCATTACAATGTTTCTATTTCATAAACAACAAGAATATACATGTATCTGTAGACACAGAGATAATTTAACCGA
The DNA here is from genome assembly GCA_002080025.1 of Modiolus philippinarum. NCBI lineage: Eukaryota > Metazoa > Mollusca > Bivalvia > Mytilida > Modiolidae > Modiolus > Modiolus philippinarum. Next base: position 93,465 of record MJUU01065838.1, read on the forward strand.
GTTTAATTTAACATTTATCGATTCATTGTCAGTGTGACGGGTGCTGCTGCGTGGAGCAGATCATACTTATCTTTCCAAATACAGCCGTTTTTATTTAGGTTCAATCTGCTTGTACTTTATTTCCCTGTCATTTGTTAAACCCATTGACAACGAGCGTTTCCCGCCACAACATGACATTTTCGAATTATGACGTTCAATTTTGTGTTTGAAACGTCATACATCTAAGTACAAAATTAAACTTCCGGGTACAATATATGTTCCCGGAAGTTGCAAAATTGAACGAGACTTACAGACCCTATTTGACCGATACGTCTATTTTTTTCACTGTGCTTTTATCCGATTCTTAATTTCTCCCTCTTCTGTTGCTTGGGATTGATTTGAAGAATAAGAAATGTAACAAGCTCCCTCTCTCTTTTACCTTTTTAATATGAGGAAGGCTTAGCCTTGAATGCCAGCGAAGAAACTGAACAGACTTTTACCAGGCTCTACTATTCATTCTAGTAATAGTGATTCTGGACGTTTGACGTGAAGCGTGATGATTTCAACTTTCCAATAGTGAACTTTCTGTTTTGAGCAGTAATTTTCCAACGTGACATGTCCGTGTTTTATACTTGATCATTCGCTATTGCATTTATATCCCCTGTTATTTAATTGCACAACGATTTTGTCAACAGACAAACAGGACGAAATATGACAGATCATTACAATGTCTCCAGTTGACCGTACTAACAAACAAAGATTAAGCAAAACCAGACTTTTCAATTTGGAGGAGCATATCATTAATGCCCTTCCGGTGGACTTGGTGGTTCACACTTGCTAGTGCTTCAGTTTTCTGGTGTTTTTGTTTATTTCTCTTTATTTGTGTTGTCTGTGTCATTTTGTCTGTATACATGTATTGTCATGTTTACATCATGAATAGCCATTTTCAGTCTCTGTTTTTAAGTCTCTCAAATTAAGATTGGGGAGGCCTATTGTTTTTATATATCTTTGCTTTCGGATTGTCTGCCACTGTATGTA
>MJUU01065839.1:9697-31074 GCA_002080025.1 Modiolus philippinarum
TACCTTTTCGGGGCCATTTAGGGCTTACTATATGGTGTGAGGTTCCTCACTGTGTTGAAAACCACATGGTGACCCCTAGATGTTTTGTTTTTGTCGTTTTAACCTGGATATGGGATGTTGTCTCCTTGACATTGACCCCATTTCCTTTCTTTTTCATATTGTGGCAAAAGATGACCATTTAATGACTATTGTAGCAATAGATGATCATTTAATGACTATTGCGGCAACAGATGACCATTTAATGACTATTTTGGCAATAGATGACAACTTAATGACTACTGCGGCAACAGATGACCATTTAAAGACTATTGTGGCAATATATGACCATTAGCCGTTTTTGCCATGTATTTGGACTTCAATTTTTGTAATCATCACTTCCTTTGTTCCTTCGGTATTCTACTGACGTTGTGAAAGACTATTGTGGCAACAGATGACCATTTAATGACTATTGTGTTAACAGAATACCGTTTAAGGACTATGATGGCAAAAATGAACATTTAAAGACTTTTGTGGCAACAGAATCATTTAAAGACAATTGTGGCAACAGATGACCATTTAAAGACTATTGTGGCAACAGAATACCATTTAAGGACTATGGTGGCAACAGATGACCATTTAAAGACTATTGTGTTAAAGTTTGGCTCCAGTTGGATTTGTAGATTCAGTGGAGTGGATCTGTGAAAATGAAACCAATAATGTCTGATATTAAAACTATATGTTTCCTGCTAGGTCGCATCTTGGATATAGTGCTGACCTGAAATCTCCTTTTTGCAGAACAGAGCAGAAGACATGCCATCTAAAGACTATTGTGGCCAAGATGGGTTCCAGTTTGCCAAGTAGCTTGAGTTGAGAAGATCTCTGAATGTGTTTTCTCATAAGGTTCAAAGTTAAAACTTAGTTCCCTGCATCTTGGATTCAACGCAGACTTAAAAACAATTTTTGCATTTGAATACCTAAAATACAATAATACTATGAAAACTATTGTTGAGAAGTTTTGGTTCAAATTGACCCAGCAGTTTCAGATGAGATCTCTGAACATGCTTCCCAAATAGGGTCCAATAATAAAACTTTGATTCCTGCTGGCGACCATCTTGAATATAGCACACACCTGAAAACACTTTTTATGCAGGGGAACACCTAAAGACTATTTTGTTCCAATAGGCTCAGCAGTTTCAGACACGAAGATCTTTGAATGTTTTTTGAATGTGAGCTTGCAGTCACCGTGGTGATAGAAATTACTTGAACAAGAATATGTGTCTAATGGACACAATGCCCTGCCTCACACCTATTTTGAACAATGCTATATTTCATTATCAGTGAGGCATGAAGTTGGTAGAATGGGTCATTATTTGTTAGGTTTAATTTTCATTCATATCCTAATGTGTATTTATATGACGTTTCATAATAGCATACACACGTAACAGAAAAAATACTTAAATCTGAGGTTAATCTCATACTACCCCCTTTTTCCATGATCAGTGAAGCATGAAATTGGTACAATGGATAAATTTCTATTATGATACTGTTTGATTATATCCTAATGTGTATTTATACAAAGTTTCATAATAATAGCATACATCCTTCACAGATAAAAAATTTCAACCTAAGGGTAAACCTCATACTACCCCCCTTTTTTCCATGATCAGTGAAGCATGAAGTTGGTAGCCAGGATAAATCTTTGTTACAATTTTTGTTTAATTATACCCTAATGTGTATTAATACAAAGTTTCATCATAATAGCATACATCCTGCACAGAAAAAAACTTCAACCTAAGGGTAAACCTCATACTACCTCTCTTTTTTCCATGATCAGTCAAGCATGAAGTTGGTAGCCGGGATAATTTTTTATTATTATTTTTATTGACTTATATCCTAATGTGTATTTTTATAAAGTTTCATGATAATAGCATACATCCTTCACAGAAAAAAAAAATCAACCTAAGGGTAAACCTCATACTACCCCCTTTTTTCCATGACCAGTGAAGCATGAAGTTGGTAGCCGGGATAAATTTTTATTATGATTTTTGTTTAATTATATCCTAATGTGTTTTCACACAAAGTTCCATGATAATGGCATATACCATCACAGAAAAAAAAACTTCAACCTAAGGGTGAACCTCTTCTACCACCATTTTTTCCATGATCAGTGAAGCATGAAGTTGGTAGCCGGGATAAATTTTTATGATAATTTTTGTTTAATTATATCCTAATGTGTTACTTATACAAAGTTTCATGATAATAGCATACATGCTTCATAGAAAAAAAACACTTAAACCAGAGGGTAAACCTGACTTGGGACGGAAGGACGGACGGACGAAAGGACGGACGGACAGACCCGAACACTATATGCCCCCTACTATTGTAGGCGGGGCATAAAAATACCATTTTTTGCAGGAGACCATATAAGGAATATGTGGCTATGGCAAAGTAGTTTCTGAGGAGAAGAACATTGAATGAAAAGTTTATGCAGACTGGACGACGTCTGCAAAGAGATGGAAATAGCTCACCCTGGTTATAACCAAGTGAGACTAAAAACAAAATCCTGTTTACACGCTTTAAAATTTTACTGAAGTATATAACTTAGTTTTTTCAGGCTAATGTGGGTGCTTACCTGTAAAACATATTAAAGTCATACAGAAATAAATCCACTTTAATGGTAATTAAATAAATCACACTAAATGACTCGTAACTACTATCGTTCATGGCAATTGCTAGAGTGTGACCTTAATAGACCATATCCGAGTTCTGGTATTCAGATTCACCAGTTGTTGTTTGTCCGCCCTACGTCACAAACGTGTCCGCCCCATGTGACCAACTTCATGACGTTTTAGGCTCTATGACGTGACGTTTTCTGTACTGTGACGTATTGAAAAGTAGTCTGGTAGATCCTAATACTATAGTTCGGATATGGTCTATTCATGTATGCCGATGTGTCTGTAACCTAAGTAACCAGATATTTACATTACTACACTAAGTTACAAAACATGTATATGTTATCATTACCACTATTCTTGGTCTGTCTTTTAAAAAAAACACCACTGTATTTTAAGCTATTCTTTTCTACCCGAAAATCCTTAATTTCAAACAATGGAAATGTATTCTGCAACTCTGTTGTTTAATTATATGTAAGCACCCTAAGGACTCTACCAACATTTGCAAAAGCTGTGTTCAGCGTTTACTCTCTATTTATTCATATTTCAAACTCCGATTCTATTTAGGGCCTTGCAATATCTATATTTATGTAAATTCTGTTGAAAACTAAGGAGTATCTGCCTCATGCAAAGCTCTGTCCTTAGCTGATTTTATGCTTTACACTCATATTGGTTAGTTTTTGAACATATCTGGGCTGATTGTCTTCCAAACGTTTAGATTTAATCTGCACTGAAGAGACATTAGTTGTCGAAATGCGCATATGCAGAAACAAAATTCACAGTTATTTCGGTATTTAGTTATTTGTTACCACTGGGTCGATGCCACAGTTGGTGGACTGTTAGTCCCTGAGGGTATTTCCAAGCCAAGTAGTCAGTAGAAAGCTGATTCTATTAAAGGACTTGTATTATCTAAATTTATGTAAATTCTGTTGAAAACTAATCTCCCTCATGCAAAGCTCTGTCCTTTAATAGCTGGTTTTGGCTTTACATTTAGATTATATAGTTTAATTGTCTCTATCAGTTTTTTGAACATCTTTGGGTTGATGGTCTTCCAAATGTTTAGATTTTATCTGCACTGAAGAGACATAAGTTGTCGAAATGCGCATCTGCAGAAAATAAATTCCCAGTAATTTCGGTATTTAGTTATTTATTCATATATTTTCATATAACAGGGAACTGATGACTACTGTCATTTTAATAATAGGAGAAAATCAAAGCATCCCTATATGGAAAATACAGAGTTGGGAACCAATTTGTATGTAATAATAAATGTGCATCTACACTGTATCTTATGAAGATCTCCATAACTACTTTAAATCTGACATTTTGGTAATCTATATGATAGTCTAACCATTTATTTTATGGAATATGAGAAATGAAATACATCATCCAAATGAAACATGACTGATTAGGACTATTTAGCTCTGGTGAATTTGCTGCATGTAATTTCTAAAGTCTTTAATCAACATGCCTATATGTCCTGTTGAGTTTCCAATCAGGTGTCTTTATTTCTTAATTCAGTAACTTAGATATTTTGTTCTTGAATATACTGAATTCAATGTAAGAGTGTGCTTGATAATTATGCCAATATGTCCTGTTGAGTTTCCAATGAGGTATTTTGTGTTCCTGTTTCAATACTGAAATCAACCGAATGATGATGTGTGTACTTGATCATCTTGGCCATTCTCAATTTCACTAGATGTGTTCCTTTAATTTATGACATGGTAAACAGTGGCTGTAAACAAAAATAAAACAATACCAATTAATATGTATGAAATCGTAGACTCTATAATCAATCTATGGTTGTTAACTTGCATGATGTCCTTAGTTTACACAAAATATTTCTGACAGCTTACATGTACCATGATGACAGAATATTCTATAAAATTAAAAATTCTACTGAATATGGTCGTTAACCAGGTGTCTTTAGATAATACAAAATCTTGATTAAAGCTCACATGGATCTTACATGAAGGAACTTTTTCATTCCTTAGCAGTTAACCTTAATTACCACCGATTTATAAGAACAAACCAAAATGTCTCCAAAATGAACTTTTAACATATTGGAAACCTTAACTGATATACCCAGTGCTATAGCTATGACATCATATGTTAATTTATTTTTGTGAATTATAAAAGATAGCAAGTTTAGTCATTTTAAATAAAGTAACATAACTGTTAACCTTTATTGAGTAGCTGCTATGAGGGAGATTTCCCTCATACCAGCTCATCTAAGGGGGAGATTCTACGTAATGACCTTCTTTCAACAAAAACAAGAAAAAAGAATATGGAATGGAAGAAATCATTTATATATAATCTGTTAGATCAATGTATAAAATCAAGATTCTACCATGATTTTAAAATTAATGCATCATATGAAAAAGAAAGGAAATGGGGTAAATGTCAAGGAGACAACATCCCATATCCAGGTTAAAACGACCCAAAACAAAGCATCTAGGGGTCACAGTACGGGCTTCAACACAGTGAGGAACATCATACCATATAGCAAGCCCTAAATAACTTTATTATGAAAGCAAGACAAATTTGGGAAAACTGTTAAAAAAGAATTACCCTGTTTTGTCTATGAGGGAGGTTTCTAAAGGGGGAGTAAAAGCATTAAGGTGAGATTTTGATCTCCTTCGAGGGAGATCCATTCAAAAGGGGAGATTATGCTTCTAAGAGGAAGTCCCGGGGGAGGGTTAAGAAGTATGAAAGTAAATATTCATTTTGTAGACATTTTGGCTATTACCACTTAATATTCAATAGCTTTAATAACAGAAAATGTTAAAATACACTTTGGATCCAAGGAATTGTATTCATCAGCTAAAGTGTAAACACTTAGATTCCAAGGAATCTGAAAAGCACATCTTTGTACCTTTTGGTTTAATTAATATCGATTTAGAGACAGTGAAAGATGTTTCCAACAACATTTTTGAAAGCCATGAAAGCATGCCTGCTTAATTTTGAAACATAAAACAAGCTGGTCTTTCAGAGTTTTGAAAATTAATGTTACTTCTAGATAACCAAAAGATATGTTGATCACTCTAAAACTATCTTCCGGGTGCATAATTCTCTTCTGAGCTGATTTTGGCTTTTCTATTTAGATAAGCACTGAAGACTCAAGAGGTCATAAGTTGTAAAAATGACCATATGCAGAAACTAAATTCACAATAACTTTGATATTTTTTTTTATTACAACTGGGTTAATACCTCTGCTGCAGGACTGTTTGTCTCAGAGAGTATTAAAAAACCTAGTAATAGCCAGTTCTCAACTTCTGCAGTGTTGGACCTAAAAATTGACTAAATTTGGAAACTTGGAATATCTAATAAATTTTGGAAAAATTTTGTCTAAAAAAACTAGTATATACTTCGACTGTACTAGGTTGATTTGGCTAATCCATTTAGATCCTATTGGTAATTTGTTCTCTATCAGCTTTTACGCATATTTTGGTTTAGGGCTATTCCATTAAAATGGATGTGGGTAGGTAGGAAGGGATAAATTCCCCCCACAACCAACAAACTGTTTTTAGATAATTTTACATAAAACTAATGGGAACATGCCAAGAATGACCTACGTCCCATGTCCGATCATTAAACTTCCCTTCCTACCCCCCATACACACACACATCCATTTTAATGGAATAGCCTTTACTGATTTCAGAATGTTATGAATTTGATCTTAAGAGACATAAGCTGTCGATATGACCATACTAAGTATGTAGAAACTAAATTGGCCATAACTTCAGTAGTTTGTTATTTAAGATATCAATTGAAATTTCAGGACGTGCATACATATGTACAGATGACTTAACAAAGTGTCCTCGCCGTCTAAAGGCAGGGGCATAAAAAATTGATAAAATTTACACAATACATTACCTGTATCATCTGTCTTTGAGAGAGGGATACCTTGCTGACCTGCAATAAATACTTGGATAATAAGACTGAAATATGCTACATTTTTTTTTCAGCAACTGAATGATGTTTCTGAAATAAAATAAAAATATTTACTTGTACATTCTTATCGAAGTTTGCCTTGACACAAACTTTTTTCATAGAACATTAATATGATTCTTGAACTAAATTAAAGGATGCAAATGATTAATAAGCCATACCATTAAAACGGTCCTAAAATACCGTTTGAGGACCGTTCATTATAGAAGCAATTTTTGAAGCATTATGACATTTCTATCAGATGCAATTAGCTAAATAATGTTGTTATTTTTCAGCAATTTCACTCTTTTTCTTCAAACAAGTTAAATGAGGCTGTCAAGGTAACCGTGCTTGAAATGGTTTTAAATGCATTAGATAAGACTGAGAGCAGAATGTAATATTGGGTTGTAATTTGCACTGGGAATATATAATACAGTTGATTTCATGTTGTCTGATTATTTATTCCATACACAATATTTAATTTATTTACAATAGACAAAATTGGGCCATGTATTGATGTATTTTTCTCCATATAAATGGGCACTTTCAAAATTACGTATTGTCATACTAGTATTCTCTCCTTTCAAGATTGTGGTCATGTAGTTAGTAGTCTACCTGTATTGGGTTTTATTCATATGTTTATTATACTATAGGGAAACGGGACAGATAAAGGGGAGGTTTAGGTACCCATAAACAGGTCAAACCCTACCGCTGGCTTTTGCTAGTGCCTGTACCAAGTTCAGCTGTCCCATTTTCCTCTTGTTATTTACGTTTGTCTTTTGTCTTATTGGTATTTTTCCTGTGTAGTTCCCTAGGTTATGGCATGTAATTATAATTTTCAGACATTGTAGATGTTTCCTGTTGTCCCTTTTATTTCACTGAGTTTTGTTTGTAGAAAATATCAAGGTATAATTGTTTTCTCCACACGTCCTTGGAATGTAATTTTGTTAAGGCAAAACCTAAAGGTGACATTTTTATTCCTAGACCCATCCTTCAAAAACTTTATGGTCTATGGTGGTACATTATTTTCCCTTGCTCATGTTTTCCTATGGCTATATTGTTTGTCAAACAAGATGATGATATCCAAGTTAGAATTTCCGTCTTTTTTCTTGTTCCCCCTTTCCACGTCCCATCTTGTCCTTGTCCCTTTTCAATACATCTTTTTTAAGGTATGCCAACTTTTAAACAGAATATAGTATATGAAGATTTGAAGCTTGTTTATCATGTTTATATATCAAAAGTGAGCATTGATTCTGTTGACTCCTTGAAAACATACACACATGCAAAAGAGATTTTCTATTTTTCGTCCTGCAAAAGTATCCCAATTACGAATTAGGTAACGTTTCAGAAGTGATTGAGAACTTATGACATCATCATTGCTTACAGCATCATAGGCTATTTTTTCATAAAGCATCTCAGAATTATATGACAATGCGTTTAATTGCGATATAACAATATTTCATTAAGATATCATTGAAAATAGATGTCTTTAGGTTATAAAATCAATTGCTAAAACATGTCCTCGTTGGGGTCCATCTTAGAAGAGATTTTAACCTTTGAAGGGAAACAATCATCGGACCATTGTGACTTTTGCCCATAACTTTAGACGAGGAAAATGTTTGAAGGCTATGACTTAGTTTGGTTCTAGTTTGCCTTGTTATTCAGATAAGATCTTTGAACGTGTTATGACTTAGTTTGGGCCTCATTGGCAGAGTTCAGACAAGAAACAATTGGCTTTATTACCCTATGGATGCCATCTTAAATGAGATAAAAACCCGATGGAAACATTTTTCCAAGCTGACCAATTACTTTGTTTCTAATTCACCCTAACCCTAACCAAGCAGATATGTGTTATGACCCTCGTGGTCTTTTGTTAAAATATATTTCATCAAGTTGGTAATCTTGGATGAAATGCAGTCCTGCCAATATCCTTTCGTACCTACTGGATTCTTTAAGCTCATGTTTTTTGTTTGTTCGTTTGTTTGATTTTACTTTTTAGTTTGTTTAAATTTGCTTTATAGGGTTGCTACTATGTAGAAAATCAAAAATCAAGTAAGCTTCAACAATCATCATGCTTACTAAAACAGAAATTTTACTTACCAAGCGTACCGTCCAGTGGGTTTGAGACTGTAGGCAGATTGTCTTGACCAATAGTGATGAGGACAAAAAGACCATTTTGACCTATTTACAACTGATTCAAAAGTATTAGGTCCAAGCTGTGGGATGAGATTACAAGTACCTTGTAGTGACCTGAGTATTGTATCATTAATTGGTGTGCAAAATATGCTATGATTTATTATAAGCCACAAGTCCACCACTGATGAAAACTTAAGGTTGAAGTCGTCCTCAAATAAATCTACAGAAACTGATTTCAACAGAATGTCATTTTCCGGATCATAAATAGCAACTTCAAATGAGTCCTTTGTAATTGCACACACTGGAACCATTGGGAGCATGGCGGCAGGGTTAGATATGTCATCCTTCTTTCCTTTGCACATATTGTACTTGCACATTGAGGAAGATATAGCTTGTTTACACAACTGCCGCATAGTGCCTTGAGTATCTATTGACATCAACTTGCATTCATCTTGTGTAATATCAGTTCCTTCATTCTCATAAATCAGACTATGTTCTACTAATGTATGTCCAATGTCTTTGTTTGATGTTTGTTTCAATGTAAATACAGCAGAGGAGCTATCATCAGGATCCAAATATATGTTATTATTTGTCGGAAATAGAACTATGTCAGCATGGCCATAAAAGAGAAGGGGACTACCTAAAACGAAATCAACAAGTAATTAAAGTATTAAGTACAAAAACTAGTGTAGTACATGTAGTATAACATTATATGTTACAGCAAACAACTGGATATGTTCATATTCCTGTACAAATTGGAATCCAGTCAAATCCAGAGTCAGGGATGCTAATTGGCGCAATCCTTGATGAGACTAATCACAACCGCCTTGAAAAGTAGTACATTTAACAATCAGAATTATCTTTTCTGTTGTTCTCATATTACAAAATCAAAGAATGCTATGCTGTCGTAAATGCTTTCAGGATTTCTAACAAGCTTAGTTTATTGTTGTAGAAGAAGCAAATCTCTTGCAATATCAATTGTCCCAAAAATCAGACAAAAATTGTGACTACCTTCTTTTCTCAATGTTTTTTTTTTTGCAATATTTTTTCATTGTTAGATTCTTCCTATATATAAGTATTGATATTTAAAGATACATCAGAATTGCATAAGCATGACAATAAATACAACAAGAGCTGTCGCAAAATGGCAGCCAAATATACCCCCCGCTCATTGAACCCTGAATCGATATGGTAAGTGCAAAATTAAGTTGGTGTGGACACAATACAGGTGTGGACACAGTACAAGTGTGGACACAATACAAGTATGGACACAATGATTTAATCTTCAAGAAAGAACTTTTCACAAGGGTTCCAATGAAAACACTCTGTCTAAATCAGACAAATATAAAATTCACCTTTTTTCAGCCTATTTGATATTTTTACACATCTACATATAGTGTTCTTCCTTTATCTAAAGTTTTATCAAAATCCTTCAAGTGGATTAAGAGGAGTTGTGCATACGAGGTAACCCATACATTGGGAATCAATGAAAAGTCAAAGTCGGATTATCTCCCCTTCCTGGTTTCTGACAATAATTATATTACTTGATGCACATCTCCATATAGTGTTCTCACTTTGTGTAAAGTTTTATTAAATTCCTTCAAGTGGTTTATGAGGAGTTGCGCTTACGAGGTAACCCATACATGGGGAATCAAGGAAAAGTCAAAGTCCAATTATCTCCCCTTCCCTGTTTTGGACAATAATTATATTCCTTCATGCACATCTCCATATAGTGTCCTTCCTTTGTGTAAAGTTTCATCAAAATCCTTCACGTGGTTTATGAGGAGTTGCGCATACGAGGTAACCCATAAATAGGGAATCAACGAAAAGTCAAAGTCAGATTATCTCCCCTTCCTGGTTTCAGACAATAATTTTATTCCTTCATGCATATCTCCATATAGTGTCCTTCCTTTGTGTAAAGTTTCATCACAATCCTTCCAGTGGTTTAAGAGGAGTTGCGCTTACGAGGTAACCCATAAATAGGGAATCAACGAAAAGTCAAAGTCAAATTATCTCCCCTTCCTGGTTTCGGACAATAATCATATTCCTTCATGCACATCTCCATACAGTGTCCTTCCTTTGTGTAAAGTTTCATCAAAATCCTTCAAGTGGTTTAAGAGGAGTTGCGCTTACGATAAGTGTGGACAGACGGACAGACGGACAGACAGACGGACGGACAGACAGACAAGGTGATTCCTATATACCCCCCCCCCCAAACTTTGTTTGCGGGGGGTATAAAAATTGCCAATATTATTGTTTTGATGCTTGAGGAGATTTGTTCTGATTGAGGATATTGAGAATGCTTTGTTCATGCATTCAAGGTAGTTGGCAGTTACTGCGAGTTTGTTGCATATTCATGTAGTTTTTATATATCCATCTGTGTTAACATATAACTAAATTGATTTTGTCTGACATACAGTCTGTTCTCTCGTTCATCTATCCAATAAGCCATATATGGCCTTTTTCTCCTTGGGGAAATTTTTGAAAACCTCTCTTGAAAGTGAATGTAGCAAAAATTACCATATTCCCAAATTTTCAACTTTTACAGCATTAACATCATTAAGTAATGAAGCCTTTGGTTCAAGCTACATATGTACATTTAGTTACTGGGGTAACATGGACTTTTCAAAGATATTTTCATCCATCATTTTGTAAATCTAGCAACGTCCAATGTGCTCTAATACAAACACATTTGCAAGTTAATTAAAGAACAATTTAATATAACTTACAAATATAGACAATAGACAAACTTCCAAATCATATAGCAAATAGTAGTAACAAATCCTTTTTTACTATATTTTGAATAGCAACTCTGAAAGTTGCTTAAAAATTAGTGCTATACATTTATTTTAGAATGTTTTGAGATGAGGAAAAAAATTGTCACATAAAATGTAAATGATATTACTATTTTTACAATTTAAATGTATAGATAATATTAATATCAAGTACTATTGTACATGTATTGTATTTGTACAACATTTCTCTTATTCTTGTTTAGACTGCTGTGCCTTAACCATGTACTGTACTATGAGTTTGTGCCAATAAATTTGTATTTGTATTTATAATTCTCTCCTTAACTTGTTCCTTCAAATGTATTTGGGAAACTTACCAAAATATGTCAGTCCAAAATTAATAGGTTCACCACATCCATCAGGTTTGTCTTCAAAATTATGGTCCAAGAAATAGTTTGACGGCAAGGGCAGCAGTTGTGATAAAAGGTGTTGAGCAAGGAGGGATGCTGTTTTAGTCTCTGTCATTTGTCTAGTATGTAGAAATGTTAAACTTCTTTGGTGTTTAGCTGAAAAAATACAGATGGACATAATTTCAGCAAACCAAACCAGAGGCTACCATGAGCCTGTATCATGTACCGGGCTACTGATCTTATTAGATTTTCACACAGGGTTAAATGATAATTCTGAGGTTATCCCATCACAGTAATCATTTATCTGGTACATGAAGATTATCATCATGTTAAAATGCCTAAATCATGTAAATTAATGTATTAAACTTTTTTCAAAAATAAATAAAGGGCTACAAGGAGCACAGTGTGATTGTGACGACCGCAGAATGGCAATCACCGGAAAATGAACAAGTTTAATTTAAAATGAATGTGGGCACAGTAAACAGCTTGACACAGTAGTAAGTAAGACCCAATAAGGAGTTAGACACAGTAATTAGTTGAAAATAAAAATTAGCCCTTTTGATACCTTATAGATTGGAAATCTTTACAAAATCTGTTGACTCTAAACTGAAAGCTTACATAAAAAGAAATTCAAAGAAAAAACCGATTGATATCAAATAAAAAAAAATTCTAGCTTTGGCCCTGTTTGGACCCTTATAGCTCGAAAAACTGCAAGATGTACATCAAAATGGACAATATACTATTAAAACTTGACTTTAAAAATAATCTGAAGAAAAATCCCATGGAAATTTTATGAAAAATAAAGATTTCACAATTTTAGAAAAATTGTAATTTTGGCCCCCTTGACCCCTTATAGCTCAGAAACAATAAGAACTATGCCACATCTGATTCCATACTGCAAAAAGCTTATACAACAAGAGGAATCCAAAGAAAACTAGAAAAAGGTCATCTGCTGATCACAAAAGACACCCCTGCCCATAGGCAATCCTAGTATTTGCAGGAATTTTCTCATAAAGCTAACTGAAGTTATCATCTGGAAACTATAAAATTTACAGATTTTGCCTAAATCAAGGGCAATAACTCTGGATCACGGTCAAAACCAAACATTACCTGCATTATATTAATAGTAATCTTGTCCCAAAATATCAAAATTTTCTCTCTGCTCAATGCAAACCGAAGTTTTCATCCTGAAAACATAAAATTTACAGATTTTGTATAAATCAAGGGCAATAACTCTGGAACACATATAATGCTCGCGGTCAAAACCAAATTTGACATGTATTTTATAATAAGTAGCCTTGTTCCAAAATATTAAAATTTTCTCCCAAGTAAACTGAAATAATCATCTGGAATTTACAGATTTTGCCTAAATCAAGGACAATAACTCTAGAACGCACAATGCGATTAGAATCAAAATCGATCTCGACCTGTATTTTATGAAGAGAAACATTGTCCCAAAATATCAAAATTTTCTCTCAAAGCAAATTGACGTTATCACCCGGAAACATAAGATTTAGAAATTTTGCCTAAGTCAAGGGCAATAACTCTCAAACACAAAATCCGATTATGAATAGAAACATTGTCCAAAATATTAAAATATTCTCTGAAAGCAAACTGAAGTTATCATCCAGAAACCATAAAATTTAGAAATTTTGCCTATTAACAAATGATTAATAAAGGGCTACGCCGAGCGCAGCATGATACGACCGCAGCATGTTGAACACTGAAATTTGAAAAAGTGTAATTCAAAATGAATGAGGACACAGTAAAGAGCTTGATACAGTAATTAAATGGACGCAATAAAGAGCCTGACCCAGTAATTAGCTGCACACAAACTAAAGAAAATCAAAGCTCCGATGGAGCTGAATCTTGAAGCCCTGAAAATCTACACGTGGCAAAACTTCGTAGTCATCCAAAGAACTGCTGCATACGTCTGCATGTATTAAGTTATTCCATAATACGTGAAATAATCGGATTGTGTGATTTCGCATGTTGGTTTCATTGCTATAAATATATGCAATACACTGTCACAGGTAAACAAATGTTATTTTCATCTTTGACAAATTACTGCGCAACAGATTCGTTGATCCGAGACGCAATATAAAAAAAACGAGTAATTTAGAGCTGTTAATAGGCTTGAAGCCTCACGTGATTTTTTCTTGTCATTTTAACATCTCTCCAGCCATTTCATGGCTATGAGATAACAAAAATTAGTCCTTATAATTCCTTATATATATATCGTATGAAAATAAAGATTTCACTAATAACAAAATATTGCAAATCTATTGGCCCCTTTGACTCCTTGTAGCTCGGAAACAGTAAGAGCTACATGGAATCTGGGGACACACTCCTGAAAGCTTATATCAAGAGGAATCCAAAGAAAAAAAATCCCATAGAAATCCGATGGAAAATAAAGATTTCACATTTGGAAAAATTGCAATTTTGGCCCCTTTGACCCCTTGTAGCTCTGAAACAGAAAGCGCTACACCAAATCTGGTGAGATACTGCTAATAGCTTATATCAAGAGGAATCCAAAGAAAAAAATTCCATCCAAATCCGATGAAAAATAAAAATTTTAGGTAATCTGCAAATTTGCAATTTTTCCCCATTCGGCCCTCATAGCTCAGAAAAGAAACAAGTTGTAAAAAATCTGATGGTGTAGCTCTATATTTATTTTCAACAAGAATCCATTGCAAAAAACTGCATCAAAATCGGACAAAAATAAAAAAAAAGAAATTTTGAAAATCACCCCTTTTGGGCCCCATTTATCTCGGGAACGGTACATGCCACGTAAAATCCGTTGACATACCTCTTTTAGGAAATTTTATTAGAAACACACTGAAAGAAACCCCATAAAAATCCAATAAATAATAAATATTCTACAGCCAAATATGTGAAAACAACCAATTTTGCCCTTTTTGGCCCCTTTTTTTAAAAACAGAAGGGGCCAAAATAACTTAAACCCACTCAGCCTTCCTTTTGTGCCAAAAAACACTGTGGTAAAATTTCATAAGGATTGGTCAACTTGAACTTCAGTTATTGACCAAAAACAAAAGTGTCTACAGAAGAAGACAACGACAACGACAACGCCAACGACAGCGCCATACCATTATACGACCTAAAATTTTTTGCGGTCGTATACAAACAAGAGGAAAGCTGTCAATGTACCAGCAAACCGGGTTTTCTTTCATGGACAGTATATCATACACATGGGTTGACCCTGAATATTTGAAATGTTTTTATTAATTTTCAATGTTAAACCTTCCACCAAAGTAGCCAATTTCTGAAAGTTCAGCGACTTGGATTTTAATCAAAATGGAAAATAAAAGTACTGTACACACCTCTGATACAGGTAAAAATGATCTGCATTATCAAAACTTCCTGTCTATAAACATGATAAAGCTGTAGGATATTTGTTCTGGACAAATGGGACACCCTATTGGTAAATATTTGAAGTAAAAATGACCAAGTTCCACAACTGATATTTTTGACACAACTTGTCAAAAATAAAAAAACCATGCACAACTTAAATATATGTACAATTGATCTGCAAAATAAAAACTTCCCGTCTCAAATAATGTAGGAGATTTGCTCCAGACAAAAGGGTACCCTATAATTAAAAATTTGACGTAAAAATGACTAAGTTCAACAACTGATATTTTTGACATAAATTAACAAAAATCAAAATACCATGCACAACTTTAATATATGTACAATTGATCTGCAAAATAAAAACTACCTGTCTCAAATATTGTAGGAGATTTGCTCTGGACAATGGGGTACCCTATAATTAAAAATTTGACGTAAAAATGACTAAGTTCAACAACTGATATTTTTGACATAAATAATCAAAAATCAAAATCAAAGTACCATGCACACTTTTGATATATGTACAATTGATCTGCAAAATAAAAACTTCCCGTCTCAAATACTGTAGGAGATTTGCTCCGGACAAAGGTGGTACCCTATTGTTAAAAATTTGACGTAAAAATGACTAAGTTCAACAACTGATATTTTTGACATAAATTATCAAAAATCAAAATCAAAGAATCATGCACACCTTTGATATATGTACAATTGATCTGCAAAATAAAAACTTCCTGTCTCAAATACTGTAGGAGATTTGCTCCAGACAAAGGTGGTACCTATTGTTAAAAATTTGACGTAAAAATGACTAAGTTCAACAACTGATATTTTCAACATAAATTAACAAAAATCAAAATACCATGCACAACTTTAATATATGTACAATTGATCTGCAAAATAAAAACCTCCTGTCTCAAATACTGTAGCAGATTTGCTCCGGACAAAGGGGTACCCTATTATTAAAAAATTGAAGTAAACATTGTTCGCCTTGTTATGGCACGTTGTCGTAGCAACCAAATTTGCATGCATATGCAAGGTTACCTGAACCAACAATGTACAGTTACTGAGCTAAGAACTCAGATGTATACATTAATGTAAGTCATTCATGCATAAAGGTTTAAGTGATCTAATTTTGTCTGAATGCTGAGCTACCATCACAGATGCATGCACATGCACGTGCAAGATGATCCTACCATGTACAATACCTGAGATCTGATCCCTGACATGAACTTGAATGTAAGTCACTAAAGGCGAAAATGTAGGTCAAAGTGACCCAATTATGCCTGGATGCTGACCTACCATCAGAGATACATGCATGTACAAGGTTAGATGATTCTTCCATGTACAGTGACTGAGATATCAACTCAGATGTAAACTCTAATGTAAGTCAGTCAAGCGGAAAATGTAGGTCAAAGTGACCATATTTTGCCTGGATGCTGACCTACAATCAGAGATGCATGCATGTGCAAGGTTAAATGATCCTACCATGTACAGTGACCGAGATCTGAACTCGGACGTAAACTTGAATGTAAGTCACTCAAGCAGAAAATGTAGGTCAAAGTGACCCAATTTTGCCTGGATGCTGACTTACCATCAGAGATGCATGCATGTGCAAGGTTAGATGATCCTACCATGTACAGTGACCGAGATCTGAACTCAGACTTAAACTTGAATGTTAGTCAGTCAAGCGGAAATTGTAGGTCAAAGTGATCAAATTTTGCCTGGATGCTGACTTACCATCATAGATGCATGCAGAGGAAAGGTTAGATGATCCTACCATGTACAGTGAACGAGTTTTGAACTCGGACGTAAACTTGAATACTGGTGTTCCGATGATCGGAAAATGTCTCAAATCGGTCGGTTGACTATCCAGATGTGATTAATCGATTGAAATTTTCTTCAATCGATTGATAATCGGTTAACTAAAAGTACATGTGACCTTTAGGGAAAACATAGGTAATCAACGATTACAAAGTTCGCCTCGTTATGGCACATGGACACAGAAATCAAATTTGGCCAGGGTGCTCATTTACCATCCCTTATGCATGTATATAAAGGCTAGATGATCTTATATTTACCATGTAGAGTAACCGAGACCTGAATTCGGACACAAACGGAAAATAGACCTGAATTCGGACACAAACGGAAAATAGACCTAATTTTGCCTGGATGCTGACCTACCCCCAAAGATGCATGCACATGCAAGGTTAGATGATGCTACCATGTACAGTTACTTAGATCTGAACTCAGATGTAAACTTAAATGTAAGTCAATCATGTGGAAAATATAGGTCAACGTGACCTAGTTTTACCTGGATGCTGACCTACCCCGAAAGATTCATGCACATGCAAGGTTAGATAATCCTACCATGTACAGTTACTTAGATCTGAACTCGGATGTAACCTTGAATGCAAGTCAATCATGTGGAAAATATAGGTCAAAGTGACCTAATATTGCCTTGATGCTGACCTACCCCCAAAGATGCATGTACATGCAAGGTTAGATAATTGTACCATGTACAGTTACTTAGATCTGAACTCGGACATAAACTTGAATGTATTAGTTGATCATGCGGAAAATATAGGTCAAAGTGACCTATTTTGCCTGGATGCTGACCTACCGCCAAAGATGCATGCACATGCAAAGTTAGATGATTGTACCATGTACAGTTACTTAGATCTGAACTCGGACATAAAGTTGAATGTAAGTCACTAATGCGGAAAACATAGGTCAAGGAGACCTACTTTTGCCGTGATGCTAACCTAACCCCAAAGTTGCATGCACATGCAAGGTTAGATGATCCTACCATGATCCTACCATGTACAGGACTAGGACGTAAACTTGGATGTAAGTCCATCATGCGGAAAATATAGGTCAACGTGACCTTATTTTGCCTGGATGCTGACCTACCCCAAAAGATGCATGTACATGCAAGGTTAGATAATCCTACCATGTACAGTTACTTAGATCTGAACTCGGACGTAAACTTGAATGTAAGTCACACATGCGGAAAATATAGGTCAAAGTGACCTAATTTTGCCTGAATGCTGACCTTACCCCAAAGTTGCATGCACATGCAAGGTACAGTCCCTGGATCAGTCAACATTCCATTCTGACTGATCGTTGACTGGTGAGTGATCGCTGAATCATGACTTTTGACGGCTGACGGATAGTAAAATTAACTGATGACGACTCTTGACTCTTGAATCATGACGGATGACGAATAGAAAGAAATCTAATTAATTATGCACGGATGATCGGTGACGGATGACTGATACAGGTAAATTGAAAAATTACCGGCGAAACGAATCTCACCGAGCGTTGATTTATTATTCCTAGTAAGATCGAAAGTCATTATCAATGCATGTATCTGATAGTTCTTAGCAATTCAAGAACATGAAAAAAATGTGATTTAAAAAATACTTTAGAATCTTCATTTTAGTCAAATAGAGGAAATGGGGTAAATGTCAAGGAGACAACATCCCATATTCAGGTTAAAACGACCCAAAACAAAGCATGTATATCGGTCAGTGCAAAAATTTCTCTTTACACATTATTTGCTTAAAATTCCATAAATATGAAAAACTGGAATATAAATTACTTATGAATCTTCATTTTAGTCAATACATAGACTCTGGTCAGTGCGAAACTTTCCTTTTACATATTATTTTGCTAAAAATTCCATGAAAATGTAAAAATGTGATAAAAAAATTACTGATAAATTTTCATTTTAGTCATTAAACATATACCGGTCAGTGCAAAACTTCCCTTTAACATATAATTTTGTTCTAATTCAATGAAAATGAAATTATTGATGAATCTTCATTTTAGTCATTACATATACACCGGTCAGTGCAAAACTTTCCTGTTACACATTATTTTGTTCAAAATTCCATGAAAATGAAAAATGTGATAAAAAATTACTGATAAATATTCATTTTAGTCATTAAATATGTACCGGTCAGTGCAAAACTTTGCTTTTACACTTTATTTTGTTCAAAATTCCATGAAAATGTAAAAAATGTGATAAAAAAATTACTGATGAATCTTCATTTTAATCATAAAATATATACCGGTCAGTGCGAAACTTTCCTTTCACTCATTATTTTGCTAAAAATTCCATGAAAATGAAAAAATGTGATAAAAAAATTACTGATAAATCTTCATTTTAGTCTTTAAATATATACCAGTCAGTGCGAAACTTTCCTTTTACACATTATTTTGTTCAAAATTCCATGAAAATGAAAAAATGGGATAAAAATTACTTATGAATCTTCATTTTAGTCATTACATATACACCGGTCAGTGCGAAACTTTCCTTTCACTCATTATTTTGTTCAAAATTCCATGAAAATGAAAAAATGGGATAAAAAATTACTTATGAATCTTCATTTCAGTCATTACATAGACACCGGTCAGTGCGAAACTTTCCTTTTGCACACTATTTTGTTCAAAATTCCATGAAAATGAAAAAATGTGATAAGAAAATTACTGATAAACCTTCATTTTAGTCATTAAATATATACCGGTCAGTGCGAAACTTTCCTTTTACACATTATTTTGTTCAAAATTCCATGAAAATGAAAAAATGGGATAAAAATTACTTATGAATCTTCATTTTAGTCATTACATATACACCTGTCAGTGCAAAACTTTCCTTTTACACATTATTTTGTTCAAAATTCCATGAAAATGAAAAAATTGGATAAAAATTACTTATGAACTTCATTTTAGTCATTACACATACACCGGTCAGTGCGAAAACTTTCCTTTTACACATTATTTTGTTCAAAATTCCATGAAAATGAAAAATGTGATAAAAAATTACTGATAAATCTTCATTTTAGTCATTAAATATGTACCGGTCAGTGCAAAACTTTCCTCTTACACTTTATTTTGTTCAAAATTCCATGAAAATGAAAAAATGTAATAAAAAAATTACTGATAAATCTTCATTTTAATCATAAAATATATACCGGTCAGGGCAAAACTTTCCTTTTACACATTATTTTGTTCAAAATTCCATGAAAATGAAAAATGTGATAAAAAAATTACTGATAAATCTTCATTTTAGTTATTACATAGACACCAGTCAGTGCAAAACTTTCTTTTTACAAATTATTTTGTTAAAATTCCATGAAAATGGAAAAATGTGATAAAAAATTACTCATGAATCTTCATTTCAGTCAATACATAGACACCGGTCAGTGCAAAACTTTCCTTTTACACATTATTTTGCTAAAAATTCCATGAAAATGAAAAAATGTGAGAAAAAAATTACTGATAAACATTCATTTTAGTCATTAAATATATACCGGTCAGTGTGAAACTTTCCTTTTACACATTATTTTGTTCAAAATTCCATGAAAATGAAAAAATGGGATAAAAATTACTGATGAATCTTCATTTTAGTCATTACGTAGACACCGGTCAGTGCAAAACTTTCCTTTTACACGTTATTTTGTTCAAAAGTCCATGAAAATGAAAAAAGGTGATAAAAAAATTACTGATAAATGTTCATCTTAGTCATTAAATATATACCGGTCAGTGTGAAACTTTCCTTTTACACATTATTTTGTTCAAAATTCCATGAAAATGAAAAAATGGGATGAAAAAATACTTATGAATCTTCATTTTAGTCATTACATACATGTAGACAACGGTCAGTGTAAAACTTTACTTTTACACATTATTTTGCTAAAAATTCCATGAAAATGAAAAAAATGTGATAAAAAAAATTACTGATAAATCTTCATTTTAGTCATTAAATATATATCGGTCAGTGTGAAACTTTACTTTTACACATTATTTTGTTCAAAATTCCATGAAAATGAAAAATGTGATAAAAAAATTACTGATAAATCTTCATTTTAGTCATTAAATATATACCAGTCAGTGCACAACTTTCCTTTTACACATTATTTTGTTCAAAATTCAATGAGAATGAAAAAATGTGATAAAAAAATTAATGATGAATCTTCATTTTAGTCATTACATGTATACTGGTCAGTGCAAAACTTTCCTTTTACACATTATTGTGTTCAAAATTCCATAAAAATGAAAAAATGGGATAAAAAATTACTTATGAATCTACATAGACACTGATCAGTGCGAAACTTTCATTTTCCACATTATTTTGTTCAAAATTCAAT
>MJUU01065840.1:0-27004 GCA_002080025.1 Modiolus philippinarum
TGATCATGTTTTACTATATTTCTTTGTTGGGCTTTTTTGACAAAAAACCACTAACGACCACTTTCGACACCAGTTTTGAAGTCGAGACGTCATTTTGTAAATGGCAGTCAACAAACAATTTTCAACATCGGTTTTGAAGTCGCAACATCAATATCTATTTGGAAACCAAATTTCATTGAAATCGGACAATGTTGAATTTTCGCGCCTTTTTGGGGGCAGCTATTTTGAAAATGGCGGTCAAGGAACAATTTTCAACATCAGTTTTGAAGTCGCCACAGCATAGCAAACATTTCATCAGTTTACACTTGACCTTCATCTTCTATAGTTTTAGAAATAAAAGATGAAAAATACGAAAATTTAACAAATTCGGTGAAAAAAAGGCAATAACTCCTACAAGGGTTTATGGATTTTCTTCAAAATTTTTAGGTGGGTAGACCTTGATATGCTGAACATTTTTGCAATTTACACTTGACCTCTATCTGTTATACTTTTTGAAATAAAAAATAAAAAATGCAAAAATTTTGAAAATTTAACGGAAAAAGGGCTATAAATCCGAGATGGGTTTTCAGATTTTCCTCAAAATTGCAGGGCAGATAGATCTTGCCATGCTAATCACTTTTACTCCATGTCAGATTTTCGATATCTGTATTTTTTTATATCTGTAACGGTTTTCGAGTTATTGGCCAAAAACTGCAATTTACCCCTATGTTCTATTTTTAGCAATGGCGGCCATGTTGTTTGACCTACCGCCTAATCGAACACAATTTTGAGAAGCCACACTCTGGTGATGATTCAGGCCAAGTTTGGTTACATTTGGCCCAGTGGTTTCAGAGGAGAAGATTTTTTAAATTGTTGACAGACGGACGACGGACGCATAGTGATGGCAAAAGCTCACATGGCCTTTTAGGCCAGGTGAGCTAAAAAGTTTTAGGCGCAGACTGTATTCAATGTAAAAACTGAACACATGTGCTTTTTTTTACAACATCCTGAAATATAGTCAATTTATAAAATGAGCTCATGTGCTTTTGTACAAAATCCTGAATATATTCAACATACATGTATATATGAAGTGATATTAGAATTCAACAGCTTTATTACTTAGGTCTTTGTGGTTAGACAGCAAGATGGGTGTATGATGAGCTAAAACTGTTTATTTTTAATACCGGTACATAATGAAACTTTTATTCTGACTGACAATTTTTCATATCAATTAAAAGACTGATTGTGAGATGCCTCTAAATTTCTCCTTAATTTAGATTTTTGTGAGAATCAAATAATTTTGGTTAAATTACTCCCTTCAAAACATAAATTTGCAGTTATCAAAGTTTAGCTTACCATTACTTAATATCTGAGTTAAACAATTTTTTAAATGATTATTATGAAATTGTATTTCTTCCATAAAATACATTGATCAAAATACAAAATAAATTGACTAAAAGCAAAACTTGTCATTCATCGAGTTTTAAATCATTGTGACATCAAATCATTCATGGTATATACATTGTATCCTGGCAACGTCAAACAAATCGCATTTGCTGGATTTATTTTTCAACAAAAGACAGCTTCATATGATTCTGTTCTCTATGGGTTGTTTTACACAGGGAACAGCCAATTATCGAAGAAATGAATGAAATTCGGAGAATCTAATATCATTCTTGTGACCCTAAAAAAAAAAGAGTAGAAAAACAACACAGGGGCTACAGGTCAGTTCCTGAACATTGGAAAGTATTTCTAATGTGAACTATTTGGGCAATAGTTAACACATAATCTACAGTCGAACTTCGATGGCTCGAACACCCAAGGGACTGATGAAAACAGTTCGAGCGAGACGGGTGTTCCAGTTATTGAGGTCGAACTATGTTGAAACTTGAACAAAGGGACCAGAAAATGGGTTTGAGACATCCATGGTGTTCGAGTTATTGCAGTTCGAGCCATCGAAGTTCTACTGTATTTTGATCTCAATGTATTTATCTGTTTTCTTTTTTCAAAATCATATCACAAATATCAACATTATACAATATATATAACATATAAAATCTA
This sequence comes from Modiolus philippinarum, assembly GCA_002080025.1. Classification (NCBI taxonomy): domain Eukaryota; kingdom Metazoa; phylum Mollusca; class Bivalvia; order Mytilida; family Modiolidae; genus Modiolus; species Modiolus philippinarum. Next base: position 2,041 of record MJUU01065840.1, read on the forward strand.
AATTCTAGCACAGCCCCAAAACCTTATCTGAAGAATATCTTACTGTCAGATTTCTGCATACTATCTGCTACAAATAAACAGAGATATACAATAGTGTTTGCATTTCATACATACATCAGCTCTTATAAATTTCAGGCTAAGAAAACTGATTGATTTTCCATAATAATTTTATTATATACAGTGATATTATATTCCTGCAAAATATCATTTTGCATTTTGACTAACACATATTTAAAACTCCTTTTTTTTATTTAGATATAAAGTTTCATGCTTGTTGCTACTGGTCAAAAATTGATTATATTCCTACTACCGTGATTACATTAAAAATTTCTCATACAATCATTTTACCCACAATTCCTTCATTTCTGAAACAGACAATACAAGGAGGAGTGATATTCCATCAATTTCTGCATGGATTATGTCCCCTTCTCAAAATAAATCCTTAAATACATGTAAATATTACTTTTAAAGCTTACCTGATAATTCTATGATATTAAATGTGACAACTGACAGAGCAATGATAAGTGACTGTCCTGATTCTAGGCCATTAACGCCAGACAGGATGTTGATTGCATTGGTACAGAATACTGCTAACATTCCCATATATAGATAATACAAAAACCCTGTAAGAAATATGATATTATTTACTTTTTCAAAAATCTGTTTTTGTAAGAGCAAGATTTATTTGTAGGTTCTTGCATAAGATCTCATTTAAGATCAGGACATCTTTCAAAAGTGTTAGAAATGTGGCTTTTCTTGTGTAGAGCAGTCTTGGAATGTAATTTATATCAGATTATAATGTAAATTTCATATACTGTACAGCTCACATGGATGAACTCAAAGTCCTTGTTTTTGGGGTGGATATTCGCGACGTGGACTGATTAGCTGATTCCGTGATTCCTTTCTAGTTATATTTTCAATGATTTCTAAATGTTGACCTGCATGATTCCGCGTTCAACACGATGTCACGAGAGGACCACACAGGTAAATATTTTTTCCACGTTCTCAATTCAGTTGTCCACGTTCAAGATCGCAGTGGAATTCCACGTTTGGCAAAATTTGTCCGTGATGACAACAAGGATTTTGCGTTTTCCATGTGAGCTGTACAGTAACCTTTCTGTCAGCATGTCTTCTTGCCTATTTCATTTACTGTAAACAGGGAAATTTTTGCAGCAGATTTATTTTCATTATTTTTGCGCTAAAGAATAAATCACGTAAAAAAACTGCTGCGAATAATTTTATGCAATTGGTTGGTTTAGAAGTTTGACCAACAAGTTGAACAACCGAAAATTCAGGAATGAAGACTGTGAAAATTGTGAAAAAAGACAGCATCAGAATTTCCCAGTTTACTGAAGGATGAAGAAAACGATAAAAGCGTTGTTCCTTTGCTTGTTTTTACCATGTATTTGTAGAGACTTTGTCTCATGTATATTTACTCCATATCCTTTCATTATGTATTGTTGCATTGTTGTATCATAGCGATTTCATTTCAAAAGACTGAAAAATAATTTGTATCTTACCCAAGTCCACATCATGTCCTAAGTATAACCTCAGTGGTTTTGGGACTACCACAGTTGTAGATCCAATGTTTACAAAATACACCATTAACAGAGGCAAAGACGCCATGGTTGGCAACAGGAGTTTATGTCGCCATTTTAAATTCAATACATCGTCAGCAAATCCAAGGAATATCATACAACAAATAGATAACAGTGCTGCTATGTATTCTATATACTGAAAAGTATAAAAATGAAAGGCACTTTAACATGTTTAACATATGAATTAAGGAGTGCGATATTACCAATACATGTGTATACTGGTATTCTTTGGTATATTGACAGTAATTACATTGGTATAGGAAGCCAGCACTAGTTTGTTGGATGGATACACCCGAACACTATAATGCCCCTACTTTTGTAGGGAGTGCATAAAAACCTACTGTGAAAGTACTATTGTTCGTGGGGTTCCAATTTTCGTGGATTTCGTAGTTTGTTTAATCCATGAAATTAAGTTCCCAACAAAATGTATTTTTTCCATAGAGTTTCAATGTATGGAATTTGAAACCACAAATTTAAGTACCCACGAAATAATGATATTTATGAAAACCACAAAAACTGATGTCCATGAATAAAAGTACTTCCACAGTATTACATTTGTAAGTATGTCTGCCTGATATCACCCCTATATTGTATGATATATAACAATAATTTGGTTTTAGGTTTTTCAAACATTTTTGATTAGATATGCACTGAAGAGACATTTTCTTATAGGGTCTGTAAGTCTCGTTCAATTTTGAAACTTCCAGGCACATACTTTGTACCCGGAAGTTGCATTTTTAACAAAAACATATGACGTTTGAAACAAAAAAATTGGACGTCACAATCCTGCAACGTCATATTTTTGCGGGAAACGTTTTCAAATTGCAGTTTTATCGCAATATCTCTGTGTCACATGACGAGACTTACAGACCCTATTAACATTGTCATATGCAGGACTTTAAAACACTTTGATATATTTGTAATTTGCTGTAAATTTTCCATACCTACCTCATGATGAGGAAAACTCTTGTAATTTTCTGTATAGTACAAGTGTTTGTAAAATGGTACTGGGATGAACAAAAACATAATAATTAGGAAAATGGCTCCACATATTACACCAAGAGCTTCTGGTCTGAAAAAAAAACATAAATGCATTCATGTATGAACAACCTGTACAGTCTACATGTAGATATAGATTTTAAGTACATGTACATGTATTTAAGTTCAAAGTCTAATCTCAAGCTTGGTCATCAACCCTGAGTTCTTACATCTCAACTAACCTGTATCTTATATTGTTGTGTGCCTGATACTTTGAAACCAGTCGATATGATATTAACATAGCAAGGGAACTCTTATGGTAATTGTCCTAGAGTTAAGATTCTACAGCTAATATTAAACTTACCGAGATCATTTAAAATCAATAAAAGACTGATAAGTCAGTCAGAGTCACAAGTTTGGTTTATTAGCATTAGGTCTGTGTCACAGTTGCCACCTCATGTAATTTTAATTAAGACTGAACAGATACTAGTATGTCCACAGAAGGTTCTATTTATTAAATATCGCCAAATTCTCATGGATATTGAGTGTAATATCAAGTTAATACAATTATTAAATGAGGGTGCACCTGTCATACCTGTATCAGCCTTTTCAAGAAATCATTTGGTCCATCCTTCGGTTTCGGCATATAAATACAAATAAACAGTTCCGGTTATCAACCCAACACCGCAATTGTTGTTCATCCTGAACACATTTCATAAAATTGTTCATATTTAGATTAATATTTTATTGCTTACTGTGACACTATTGCACTACTTTTGTTAGAATTAAGGTTTAAGTTGCGTATTGTTAGCCAACCATACAAGTGATAACCGGAAGTGAAGAGTGTTTTTACCTTCATTTGATGGCAGAGTTCAAATCCAGGGAAAGATAACAAAACTTTTTGAAAAGGGCTATAAACAATAACATTACCATTGGAACATTGTTCCTGTACAAATTTGATGAAAATTACGAAGAGTTCCCAATGTAGTGTTGCATCATGGGAACGAGTTTACACACGATGTTAACAGCCTCATTTAGTGGGCACGTCTTTTTACTCAAATAAACTCAAATAAACCTAACTAACCTTATGTATATCCAAACAGAAGTAAAATAAGTACAAAATAAACCTATTTATAATTAGAGAACAATAAAAACACATATTTTAATGTTCATGAATTTTATTGTGCAGTTATTGTATTAGTTTTGAAATTGTTCAAATAATCCAACAGCTGTTGTGTCTGTATCTTGTATACGGTAACTAATGAGATGATACCAAAATAGAACCTTTTCGTACCACTATTAAATGTTGCAAATAAAACAAAATGTTATTCTCTTAAGTAGTGCCTGTTTGCATTTAGTGGTAGATTTTTTACAAAGACTGCAATGTTTTAAATGATCCGCAAATGACTGCCCTAAGCAGCAGTACCCTAACTGCACTTGTGTGTACAAGCAGAATTCTACTTCTGAATTTGTCAATTTATCATTTTTGTGAAAAATATTGAACATTTAGCTACTTATTTACAGTGGTAAAAGTTACAATGTTAGTGTTAAAGATAGTACAACATTATGTGAAGTCCGTTTGACCCCAGGGTATTTGGCAACCAAGCTACACTACGTTTACTAATAAGAGAAATTTGTCACATTTTTCGGTTAAAAAGGTTAATGAAATGAGACTAAATTATATTTTTGTTTTTAATTATCATAATTTTGTATAAGTCAAATTATATTTATGTTTATTTTGGTTTATTTGAGTTTATTTGAGTATATTTGAGTTTATTTGAGTAAAAAGACGCATGTCATCTAGTTGCTTATCTCTGTCATGTCTGTATTGATATGCCTCTTGTTTACCAGGACAGAAGTTGAATTTCTTAAAATATTGGTAGCCAAACTCCTTTGTCTGAATCAAGGAGTAAAGAGTGATTGTTAATTACACTGACATCATATTACATTTTCTTGTCATACCGACGATGAATAACTTGATGCTTACACTTTTTTTGTTTTTGACTTTTTGCTCTGGTCTATTCCAAACAGATTTGCTCCTATAAACATCTGCCCAAAGGGTGGAATCACTTTGTAACAAAGAAGAAACCCAAGACATGATAGGACTGCATTGACCAGAAGATTAAAATGTATGTCTTTGACATCCATTATACTGTAATTTTGATTATTTTCTGATGAAACCTTGCCGGTGTCTTACGTGTCCACCATGACAGTTATTCTAATAAACGTTGCAGTCCGGAAAAATCCGGAAATTGCTATTTCGGCCCTAACGTAACTTCGGACTTGGTCGTTTCGGCCATATTTCGGTTATCTCAAATGAACACCATTTTTTTATGTCCCTTTTTAAGCACTCTGAATAATTTGAAATGTGCATTTCAAACTTTTGGAAATTGTCAAAAATTTGAATACTTTACAAATACTCAATTAGATCAAATAAAAATAATCAAATATAGAAAAATTGTATATCCTGTTAAACTGTAAAATTTCTTTAATTCAGATCAAAAGAAATTATCAAACTACCTTTAAAAACAAAACCATGCAAGTTAATTGAAAATGACATTTTTATGACCCTAATTAATGATTACGATTTATTGCCAGCTTTTTAAAAGGCTCCACAGGTAAAAATATCGAGGTTGTGACGTCACGGCGAATAAGCCTATACTCATAAACGTAAAACATACCCCAAATTTATATAACAACACTAGTCACTTCACAACCAAATTTAGGACCCAAATTTATTAAAATACCACTGTTTTACCATCGAAAATTATATAAAAAACAGTAAAGAAAGAATGCACAAAGTACGCGAAATATTGTACACTGAACAGGAATTCTGTTGTCTCATAAACAAATCCTCTCTGTTTTTTGACTGGGACTAATATAACAATAACTTTTTTCACTGGGACTAATATAACAATAACTTTTTTCATATACACAGACCATTGAAAGCTTTTTTTTTGTGTGTACAAAGAACGACAGAAACATTTTTTTGGTGTACAGAGAGCGACATAAGTATTTTCTGATGCATACAGAGCAACAAAAACATTTTTTCTTGTACGCAGAGCTGCAAAAACATTTTTGGTGTGTACAGAGCGACAAAAACATTTCCTTGAACACAGAGCGACAAATTAATGGTGTGTACACACAGAGCGACATAGACTTTTTTTGATGTACACAGAGCAACAAAAATATTTTTTTCATATACAAAGACCAACAAATAAAAGTGATAACAAACGTCCGAATCGATCAAAGGGAGAGACCAGTAAGGAAAATCCGTATAACATACGACAGAATCAGGGAAACAACCCAACACAGAACATTTTTGGCAAGCCGTCATATTCCCGACTTGGAACGGGCATTTTATAAATAAAATGGTGGGTTAAACCAGGTTTAATGATGCATCAACCTCCCGCTTATATGACGACTAACTATAGCTTCTGTGCGCCCAGATTGTGTTAAATGTCAAAGCCATACAGAGGTGCATAGCTCTTCCTACGTCTTCCTAATCTGACGTAGGAAGAGCTATGCACCTCTGTTTCGGAGATTGAGCCATAATATCGTCAAAACATTGAATTCTTTTTCACACATGTGAAATGTTTTTTGTCGTTCGATGTAAAAGCTTTATCTCATACAGGTAAAATGTTTTGTCGCTCGGTGCACAAATCACACTAAAGTGGCATAAAGAGAAACCTCAAAGAAGAAGCCAAAACTTAAACAAAACCGTCTTCAATAAAATCGGAAATTGGAATTGAATATTTATCAATCAAATCTGGATATCGTCCAATAAATTTTTTGAGAAAAACTATTAATCTGCATTTATCGAAGCCCTGATTTAAAAGCCCACGAATTAAAAAATCTGTGTCGTTGCAAAAAAATCTTGATAGTGACTAAACGCTCTAGCGTAACAGATTAATTGAGAAATATATACTCCATACGCTAGGGAAGACGGGATATTACTGTCAAGGTGTGGAAAGTTTACAATGTCAAAATTGAAATCGTCTCTTTTGTCATAAATTCGTGTGCTAAGGTTGCCACTGTCGTCAAACTCCAGAAGTAAATCTAAAAACGAAACAGAATGGTCAGTGTCTGTAGTCTCCTGTATTTCAAGTTCTGGGGGATATATTAATGGAATATAGTCGGCAAATTTACTATCTTTAAGAGACATTATCAATATATTTGTATGAGTAATTAAAGGATCTAGCCGCTTTAATTTTTTATTTTGTTTGACCAAATTTTGCAAAAATTCTGTTTCGTAAGTGAACAAAAACAGGTCGGCTAAGAGAGGAGTACAATTCGTACCCATTGGAATACCGACCTTCTGTTGGAATATCTTGCCGCCGAACTGGACGAATATGTTGTCAATGAGAAATTCAAGCATGCTGATCACCTGTTCTTTGTGTAGTATCATGTTTTATCCTTTGGTACTTTGTTAGTAAAATATGTAGATGTATATGCTAAGGCTATATATTTAAAGCTCTGTCGTATTTTTGTAAGTAAATGCGTTCTTGAAAAGATCAATCAAACGACTTTTCAATTTTGAATGGGGAAGAGTAGTATAGAGTGTAGAAAAATCGAATGTTTTCAAAGAGTGGATCTTTAAAAGTGACCGGGTTTTCAAGTTGTTCAGAAGATCTTTTGAATTTTTGAGTATCCACATATGATTGATGCTACTACGTGAATAAACAGTATCACATTATTTTTGCTGGCCTTCTTCCATAGCAGTCAAAATCTGTAGTTAGAATAATAGACAGTTCTTTAGCAGAACAATTAGAAGAGCCGGCAATGTACCGTTGTTTGTACGTGCACTTTTGAAGTTTGGGTGTCCAGTACAAAATAGGCCAATCATTAGATTTGTCTTTGGTTGAAATGTTTAATGACTCCATAAACGATTTATGATTTGCCAGGATTTCATCTTTATCTATAGTAATATTTTTGTATGTGGGGTTGCCTGAACTATTATCTACGCCAAGTTCTTGTATTAGGCAATCATAATAGTGCTTTTTACACACAAAACAACATTGTTTGCGGCTTTGTCTGCTGGAGCGACAACATACTTTTCGTGAAAGGATGAAAGACAAGATACAGCGTCACAGTCTTTGAAGATAAATTTGGGTGTATTCTGTACGCAGTTTTTCAATTTATATATTCTACGTAACACTATAGACCGGATAGTTTTCCCCCACTTTGACAGTGTGTTGATTTCATCAACTTAAGATTCATGCTTGATCTGGCATATTCCTCCATTATGATCTTAAAATTATGATTCCAGTTGAAATGTTGAGGTTCCCTGAACTTTGGGCATTTTGAAATAATTTTCCTGAGAACATCGTGTTCAAATATTCAAATTACCTGTAATAACGTGGCCAGATGGTTGGTATATAAAAGGTGAACTGGAACAATCACAAGTCAGAGGATTTTTAGAGCAAACTTCAATATCTAGGGCCTGCAATGTTTTTCTGTAACTAAAGATATACTTTGCGATGGTGTTGGGGTAACTATAGGAAATAATGGGGACTGATCGATTATTGAAGTAGACAGGAATTTTCGATATTACTAGTTTGTGATTAAGTATATTGCTTAGATTAATAGCGTCAAATGGTATATGTAAAAGTTTCCGGTTGCTGTTATGTTATTCTTCAGTCGAAATTGTGTTACATCACAGATTATACTGCAGAGTCTATATTGTGGAATTAGTCGATTAACTCCGATCTGATCTAGACCATAGTCTCGTAGTTTTTTCAAGAACGACACAGGTAAGGAAAATAAAATTGTTCTGATATAATGGAGTCCAAGTGGATGCTGAAGGTTGGACAATAGATCTTGAAACATTTTCGACTGTGACCTACACTTAGCTGCCCTTATTACATTAGGACGATGGTAAGTCCTAGTGCCATGACTACAAATTGTTCTCTTGTTGGTATTGACCAAACGCATGACGTTAACTTAAATGCTGTACTAGATAAATTTCCCACCCCTTAATGTTGTCATTACACCCGTATGGAATAGCATAAAAACAAACATACAAAAACATTCGTTCATATACACAGACATACAAAAACATTTTTTGATGTACACAGAGCGACAAAAACATTTTTTGATGTACACAATGCGACAAAGATATTTTGCATAAACATATAAAACAATTTTTTACACACAGACCAACAAAAACATTTTTCGATATACACATGGCGACAAAAATATTTTTTTCATATACACAGATAAACAAAAACATTTTTCGATATACACATGACGACAAGAATATTTTTACATATACCCGACAAACACATTTTTCGATGTACACAGACCGACAAAAACATTTTTCGATGTACACATAGCAACAAAAACATTATTGTACATAGAGCGACAAAAATATTTTTTTGGTGTACACAAAGTTACAAAAACATTTCTTGGTGTACAAAGAGGGACAAAAAGATTTTTCATATACACAGACCAACAAAAGCATTTTTATGTACAAAGAGGGACAAAAACATTTTATTGATGTACATAGACCGACAAAAACATTTTTTTCATATACACAGACCAACAAAAACATTTTTCGATGTACATATAGCAACAAAGACATTTTTTATGTACACAGAGCGAAAAAAAACATATTTTTTCTGTACAAAGAGCGACAAAAGTATTTTTCATATACACAGACCAACAATAACACTTTTCGATATACACATGGCGACAAAAATATTTTTTCACATACACAGAGCAACACAAACATTATTTCTTGTACTCAGAATGACAAAAATACTATTTCTTCTACGGAGATCAGCAAAAATATTTTTTTCTTGTAAGCAGAGTGACAAAAACATTTTTGATGTTATATTAGTCCCAGTTTTTGATGCCAGAGTTTAAGTAATATTTTTTCCTGTATGCAAATTAATATCGATTTGGTTTTAAAACACACCAAAATTTATATACTTCATGCAAAAAACTATACCTGAATGTTTGGTACACCCNCCACAAGCCCCCCCCCCCACCCACCCAACCCAACCCCAATCCCCAACACACGCTGTAAATCATCACAGTTTAAAGCGTTTCTCAGTTGATGAATCATTTTTAAACAGGCAAATACCTTGCAGCTTTATTTTCTATCGATTTTAATATAAAATAATCATTTCAAAGAAAAAAGACTGCTTCATTGCCTTGTATAAATTTTTGACAATAGTTTTTTTTTCCAAAGCATATAAATTTTGCTCTAAAACTTTGATAATTTTTTGTTTTTTAATAAATATGCAAAAGAATTATGCACTACAAGGCGCTCATTAGCCACATCTTTGTCTTTTTCAAGAAATATAAGTATACTTACACAGAAATTTTTAGGCAATGTCTGGTATGTTGTTTTTTTTTCTTCAAATTGAGTTGAAAAATATCGAATAGAAAGTTTAGTTTTGACCCCTCCAACATTTGGATTTAAAATTTCAGTGGGTCAAAACAAGAGGCTCTTGAGAGCCTGTATCGCTCGCCTGGACAATAATCGATACATACATGCATAGTAAAAAAATCTTTCGTTCTCATTCTCGACTATGTAAGGATTTTATCTTAATATGCTATTTGGTCCAACATTTAACTATTTGCCTTACTGCCTGCCATCCTTGATCTAAGATACATTGTGATTAAGTTTGGTTCTAATTAGCCCAGTTGTTTCAGAGGAAAAGATCTTTGTTCTCTCCTTAGGGTCCAATGTTGAATAATGTTCCAGGCTAATGGCTTAGTTTCAATTGGCACCAAAGTACCAATACTTGATAAACACCTGACATCCATTTCCCATAGGGTCCAAATGTGAAACTACTTTCTCTGCTGGCTTAACCATGTTGAATGGCAGATATGCAACAAAGTAACAATTTCGCTTACTCTGGCCCTAACAAGAAACATTCATGTCATATTTGGTTTAAATCCATTCAGCAGTTCTCTAGTTGATTTCAATATGTATTTTTCCATAGAGTCCAATGTTAATTAAGTCAGGTTGGATGACGGTTTTGGCACCAAATTGACAACACTTGGTCAGGACGACATACATTTTGCATTCATCATTCATGCCAATTTGGTTCAAATCCATTCAGCTGTTCTTAAAAAGATGCCATAAGGGAAAGTTTACGACAAACAGATAATGCAAAAGCTTTCTCTGGATCATTATAGCTAGGTGAGCTAATAAACAAGAGGCTCCCAAGAGCCTGTATTTCTCACCTGGACCATGGCTGACACAGATAAAAGACATTTCCAATAGGAAAAACAAAACATAAAATTTAGCAGAATACTTTTTTTCTAAAAATACAGTGTTATTGTTTGGTTTCCATGGCAACCGAAAGCTCCACTATCCATTACAACTCATAACAGAACACCATTCAAAAAAAAATCTGGGCAGGGATTCCCCTTATAATCAAGGTAATACATATTGCTGAAATTAAAATATTCAGAGAACAATTCAAATAAAAATTTAAAAATTTGGGCAGAGGTTCCCCTTAAAATCAGTAGGGCCAATTTAAAAAACTATGTTCCAGATTATGGCCATTTTGGATGAGGTACGGACCTGCCCGATACATTTTTTGGATGGGACCACTTAAGGACCACCTAAGGACCATTGTGGCTTAGTTTGATTCTAATTGGACTAGTAATTTCTGAGAAGATATTTAAATGTGTTTTCCATAGGGTCAAATGTTAAAACTATGTACCCCGCTGGCGGCCATCCTGGATGAGTTACGGACCTGTCGGATACCTTTTTCGGAAGGGACCATCAAGGGTCCATTGTGACTAAGTTTGGTTCTAATTGGACTATCAGTTTCTGAGATCTTTGAATGTGTTTTACCATAGGGTCTAATGTTTAAACTATGTTCCCCGCTGGCGGCCATCTTGGATGAGGTACGAACCTGTCGGATACCTTTTTTGGAAGGACCATCTATGGACCACTGTGACTAAGTTTGGTTCCAATTGGACTAGTAGTTTCTGAGAAGACGATATTTGAATGTGTTTTCTCATAGGGTTTAATGTTAACACTATGTTCCCCGCCGGGGGCCATCTTGAACTAGGTACAGACCTGCTGGATACCTTTTTTGGAAAGGACCATCTAAGAACCATTGTGACTACGTTTGGTTCTAATTGGACTAGTACTCTCTGAGAAGAAGATCTTTGAATGCGTTTTCCCATATGGTCCAATGTTAAAACTATGTTTCCCGCTGGCGGCCATCTTGGATTAGGTACGGATCTGTCGGATACCTTTTTTGGAAGGGACCATCTAAGGACCATTGTGACTAAGTTTAGTTCTAATTGTACTAGTAGTTTCTGAGTGGAAGATTTTTGAATGTGTTTTCCCATAGGGTCCAATATTAAAACTATGTTCCTCGCTGGCGGCCATTTTGGATGAGGTACGGACCTGCCGGATACAATTTTAAAGGGGACCACCCAAGGACTATTGTGACCAAATTTGGTTCCCATTGGCCCAGTGGTTTCAAAGGAGAAGAACTTTTAACGAAAATTTTACAATGGACTACGGACGAAGGATGACAAGTGATGGCAAAAGTTCACCCAGGCATAGCCAGATGAACTAAAAAGCACTGTAAACATGTCTGCATAAATTTTATATGGATATAAAGTCAATACAAAGAACTCTATCCAGTTTAAATTTCATAAAAGTAGGACTTCTCAGTTTTTACACATCTTTGAGTTAATGGTCTTCCAAACATTAAGATTTTATCTGCACTGAGGAGACATAAGTTGTCGAAATGTGCATATGCAGAAATCAAATTCACAGTAACTTCGGTATTTAGTTATTCATTAGTTGAGTTAAGCAATTTTCTTATTTTCCATTGTTCTGCCTACCATTTGTCATTGGTAATTGTGGTTTATTTATAGGACAGTTTCTTGACATTTGTATGACCTCTTTATAAAAGAGAACAACCCACTTTATTTATTTTTTATTCAGCATTAAATTGTTATGTGAAAAAAAATTTAAATGATGTAAACAAGTAAGAAATCAGCTTTCCTTCAAAATTTTTGCAATCATTTTGTGTGGAGTAAATCAGTGTAAAAGCAGATAACAGGAAACATCTACCGGTACTATGGCTGAAAATTACAGTCACATATGCCACAATCTACCAGGGAAGTAGTCTTTTGTATTAAAAAGTCCCAGGCTAAACAGAGCTCTTGATTTGATCAAACTGGTTTGTTAAAGCCATTTCAATCCTGTTAGTTATATTAGTCCAAAATTTATTACTGAATTGGAAAAAAAACTTCTGAGCAAATTTCGGTTATTTTTATATTCTCGATGCATGCTTTCAAATAAACTATGTAACAGTCATCAAGTGACTAGTTCTTTATCTAACCCAATACTGAGCCCAAGCAAATTCACGCTTCTGCCACCTGCATACTCTTTTTTCTCGTGAAATGACATTTTATTTATCTTCTCTGTGCATGGTACCTACTTGTTCCAAGGACGTATATTCTTAATATACGTCCAAACTTGTACCAAGCTAGGACGTATATTCTCACTAAATGTCCCTGCTTGTACCAACTTCTTTGAACCATTTTGCAAGAGTGACTTGATATGTTCTAAACTTATGATTGATCATTACCCTGTATTTAATACCATATAAGTGTTTTTTTTTCGAGGGACGCAAATTTCGCAATTTCTTTCAAAATTGCTTGACATTATTTTCGCGGGACTCAAATTTTCGTGATTGCTTATCATTTACTGTGTAAAGTCTTATAAAAATTATATTTCACGGTATGCAAATTTCGCAACTTCAGAATGGTCGCGAATAAAGCGAAAATGAAGTCATCACGAAAATAACCACTTATACGGTATTTTCTACAATTTTGTATCAAGAGTTGTATATTTGTTTTGTATTTGTATTTGCTTATTCCAAAATGGGTGTAATTTACAAATAAATATTCTTGTTGCAGGGTATATTGAATCTCATATAACTTTTAAATTTAAATTTTTTGAAATTATGGATTTCCTTTCTTTGGGTTCTAGTGCTGCTGATGAGGAATAAATTTCGGAAATGGCCATACAGCTCATTAAATTTATTGCAGGTGGAGTTAACATATGTGTTATGGTCTCATGTTCATTTACTCCATATCCTTTCGTAAAATATTTTATAGCTCGATCTGCAATAGATGTCTTGAACCCTTTTCCTGGTCCCTTTGTTCAAATTTAAACAAAGTAATACCAATTTTGGTATTACTTTGTTAGTTATAATTGACAACCCTGCATACAAAGGTATCCACTTCAGGGAACTCTACCAAAACGAAGATAAACATGCGTTGGTTCACTATTTTGGAATTAAATTTAAACAAAGTTCGACCTATATAGATCGAACTGTTTTCATTAATCTCTTGGGTGTTCGAGCCATCAAGGATTCAACTATACGTTGGCATTACAATAAACAAAAGAACATCAAATTATACTTTTATTAAAACTTCACTTTTTGCATTAAAACATGACACACAAAACATGCAATCATATAAACATATGATAATATCACAGATGTTTTCTTGATTAATATCATGTACACATATACATTATACATCAATACAGGTGTCAGCTTTTGACTATTCCACTGAAATTAATACCGGAAGGAAGGGAATTTTAGCTGTTTTGTTGTTTTTATAACATGGCTTGTGGGTCAATATTGAGGATCTGTCGTCAGATATATTAAACAAGAGGCTCTCAAGAGCCTGTATCGCTCACCTGGACCATGGCTGACATAGATAAAAGGCATTTCAAATAGGAAAAACAAAACATATTTTTTTTTTCTAAAATTACAGTATTCTTGTTTGGTTTCCATGGCAACCAAAAAATCCACCATCCATTACAACCCATAACAGAACACCATTAAAAAAAATTTGGGCAGGGGTTCCCCTTATAATCAAGGTAATACACAGTGCTGAAATTGAAACATTCAGACCACAATTCAAATAAAAATTCAACAAATTTGGGCAGAGGTTCCCTTTAAAATCAATAGGGCAAATGTAAAAAATATGTTCCAGATGTTGGCCATCTTGGATGAGGTATGGACCTGCCAGATACATTTTTGGATGAGACCACCTAAGAACCATTGTGGCTTAGTTTGGTTCTAATTGGACCAGTAGTTTCTGAGAAGAAGATCTTAGAATGTATATTCCATAGCGTTCAATGTTAAAACTATGTTCCCGCTGGCGGCCATCTTGGATGAGGTACAGACCTGCAAGTTAACTTTTTTTGGAAAGGACCATCTAATGGCCATTGTGACTAAGTTTGGTAATAATTGGACTTGTAGTTTCTGAGAAGATCTTTGAATGTCTTTTCCATAGGGTCCAATGTTAAAGACTTTGTTCCCGCTGGCGGCCATCTCGGATGAGCTACATACCTACAAGATAACTTTTTTGGATGGGACCATCTAAGGACCATTAAGGCTTAGTTTAGTTTTAATTTGAAAAGTAGTTTCTTAGAAGATCTTTGAATGTATTTGCCATAGGGTCCAATGTTAAAACTATGTTCCCCGTTGGCAGCCATCTTGGATGAGGTATGGACCTGCTGGATAATTTTTTTGGAAGGGCCCATCTAAGGACCATTGTGGCCTAGTTTAGTTTTAATTGGACTAGTAGTTTCTGTGAAGAAGATCTTTGAATGTCTTTCCCATAGGGTCCAATGTTACAA
Organism: Modiolus philippinarum; assembly: GCA_002080025.1. NCBI lineage: Eukaryota > Metazoa > Mollusca > Bivalvia > Mytilida > Modiolidae > Modiolus > Modiolus philippinarum. The sequence goes on from MJUU01065840.1 coordinate 17,266, forward strand.
CTATGTTCCCGCTGGCGGCCATCTTGGATGAGGTACATACCTGCCAGATACCTTTTTTGAATGGGACCATCTAAGGACCATTGTGGCTAAGTTTGGTTATAATTGGACTGGTAGTTTCTGAGAAAAAGATCTGTGAATGTAATTTCCATAGGGTCCAATGTTAAAACTATGTTCCCCGTTGGCGGCCATCTTGAATTAGGTACTGACCTGTCAGATACCTTTTTTGGAAGGGACCATCTAAGGACCATTGTGTCTAAGTTTGGTTATAATTGGATTGGTAGTTTCTGAGGAGAACACCTTTGAATGTCTTTTACATAGGGTCCCATGTTAAAACTATGTTCCCCGCTGGCGGCCATCTGGGATTAGGTATGGACCTGTCGGATACCTTTTTGGGAAGGGACCATCTAAGGACCATTGTGTCTAAGTTTGGTTATAATTGGACTGGTAGTTTCTGAGTGGAAGATCTTTGAATGTCTTTCCCATAGGGTCCAATGTTAAAACTATGTTCCCCGCTGGCGGCCATCTTGGATTAGGTACGGACCTGTCATATACTTTTTCTGGAAGGGACCATCTAAGGACCATTGTGACTAAGTTTGGTTATAATTGGACTGGTAGTTTCTGAGAAGAAGATCTTTGAATGTAATTTCCCATATGGTCCAATGTTAAAACTATGTTCCTTGCTGGCGGCCATCTTTGATTAGATACGGACCTGTTGGATACCTTTTTTGGAAGGGACCATCTAAGGACCATTGTGTCCAAGTTTGGTTATAATTGGACTGGTAGTTTCTGAGAAGAAGATCTTTGAATGTCTTTTCCATAGGGTCCAATGTTAAAACTATGTTCCCCGCTGGCGGCCATCTTGGATTAGGTACTGACATACCGGATACATTTTTTAAAGGGAACCACCCAAGGACTATTGTGACCAAGTTTGGTCCCAACTGGCCTAGTGGGTTCAGAGGAGAAGATCTTTGAATGAAAAGTTTACGACGAACGGACGGACAGACGGACGGACAGACGGACGACGGACGCCAAGTGATGGCAAAAGCTCACCCTTGCATAGCCAGGTGAGCTAAAAAGAAAAAACTCACAGGGATTGGGGTTGATTTGGTATTCCCTTAATTCCTAACTCATATCCTTGATATGGAATGATCCTTAAAAGTGTTTAAAAATCCTTGCAATTCACATATAAAGGAAAAATTAATGAACATTTGATCAAATCATTATTTAAGCAAAATATCAAATATATGAATTACCAATTATGCATAGAAATGTTATTGCTATTTGCAACATAATTATATTAATTGAAAAGCAATTTTGTTACATGGCAGTTGTGAATAATATTAGAACTTCATTTTGATATAATTGGAAATATAACTTATTTAATTCATTATTACTATACAAGGTAATGATAATGGCTTTAATTTTGAATAAGTGCTAACATTTATATTTTCACATTTAATTTGTGCTAAACATGTATAAACTTTATTGCTAAGTATAAATTGGTGTGAAACATGTAAACAATGTATTCCTTAATGTTTATTCATGTTAAACAAGTATAAATTTTCAATTTGGTTTGTGCTTAACATACATTTTTTTCCAATTTCAAGTTGTTCTTCACATGTATCATTCTAAATGTTATGGCAGATTTCCCGGATCATTAACATATTTTATTTGCAATTCTTCAATGAACATACCAATATTCCTCTAGTAACACCTATAACAGCTCCTTCTAAACTCCTGTCTTTTGTCTGCTTGTCAAGCAATCAAGCTTCTATAGAATTCTATTGTATACCAATTTGTACTGCCTGAAGGGGTTTACCTTGATACTCCAGTGATGACAAATTGGTATACAATAGAATTCTATAGAAGCTTGATTGCTTGACGAGCAGACAAAAGACAGGAGTTTAGAAGGAGTTGTTATAGGAGTTACTAGAGGAATATTGGTATGTTCATTGAAGAATTGCAAATAAAATACGTTAATGATCCAGGAAATCCGCCATAATTTGGACTTGATATGTATACAGTTGAACTTTGATGGCTTAAACACCCAAGGAACCGATAAAAACAGTTCGAGCTATCAAGGTCGAACTATGTTTACACTTGAAGAAAGGGACCACAAAACTAGTTCACCACTTCTATTGTGTTCACGTTATTGCAGTCTGAGCCATCGAAGTTCAACTTATTTCCAAACTTAGATGACATAAAAAAAAATCTGACATATGAGTACAGTAAAACCTGTTGAAAAAAGAACCACTTTTGGACTGTAGATTTTGACTGGCTTTTAGTTGGGTTAGGCATGTGTTTTATTTCACACTGGTTGACAGTATTAAATAAGGGATCCAGGCGGCATGATTGGTATAAACAGGTTACTCGTTTCATCAAGGTTAAATTTAGACAGAATTCTGGTTTAGTCAGGGTTAAATTCAGAAAGGTTTTTAGTTTAATCAGAGTTTGGTTAAGACAAGTTTCTGGTTCAATCACAGTTCACCTTGAACAGGATTTTAGTTTAGTCAGAATTCCGTTTTGAAAGGTTTTCAGTATAGTATTTGGGCTCATTACACTGGTTTCTGGTTTGGTCAGAAATCAGTTTAGACAGGCTTCGTTTGAAGTAAGAGTTAGCTTAAGACAGGTTTCCTATTTAATCAGGATTCAGTCTACACTGTATAGTATATGAATAATACAACAGATAAACTGAATAAAAAAATACAAAAATAAATCTTAGAGCAAATTTGAAAAATGGCACAAAATTTTCATTTATACAGAAATATTTGTATGGTTATTTATTTCCATGACAACTTACTTCCGCAAATCATAACTTTGGGTTACTGTGTAAGTACTTTTATTCATGGACATCAATGTCTGTAGTTTTCATAAATATCACTGGGTACTTAAGTTCATGGTTTCAAATTCCATAAAATAAACTCTAAGGAAAATATCAATTTTGCTGGGAACTTAATTTTGTGGTTTTAGCATACCATGAAAAGATTAACCCCACAAACAGCATTACTTTCATCATAATTTGCAGATATTTATTTTCATTATAGATCAGTCTTCTGTTTTAATTAATTACACACAAAGACAACATCACAACAACTTAATATCACATTACTGTCTTTCTCACAAATTTAGCAAAAATCAATCACTCACAGATAAATGTTAGTTCACTGTATAAAGTCAATTTGGAAAACTATTGCTTGTTATGTAGTTTTCTGTTGGTTTACTAGCATTATTATAACTTAATTAAATCTAATAAAACATTCACAATGAGGTATATAAAAATCTTCACATAAAGCATACAAATTACAATAAGATTTAGCAAGAATTAATTCCAAAGAAAATCAGTCTTGAGTTATATGAGGTAGTTAATTTTAAAATCTTGTATTACTATGCACTGAATATGTATAGACAAAGCATTTTTCTATTATTTCATGGGACAAAATATATGCAAGATCAAGATCTTCATGTAGGTAGTTTTCCTGCAGTCATAAATCTACTACAAAGATAACGCCCTGCATACTGTATGGTTGTTATATTTCGCGGGGTATTAATTTTTGCGCTATTCGCGTTTTCGTCGATTAGTGCGAAAATTTATACCAGCGAATATTTTACTGTAGATATGAATATAAATGAACATAGAGACTTTTACTAATAAAGGGCTACGCCGAGCGCAGCATGATACGACCGCAGTATGTCGACCACTGAAATTTGAACAAATGTAATTTAGAGTGAATGTGGACACAGTAAAAGGCTTGACACAGTAATTAGATGGACACAATAAAGAGCTTAACACAAAAATTAGGTGGACACAAACTATGGAACATACAAATCAACTTTTTAATCCCTAATACCTCTGGAACCATATGAGCTATGCAAAATCTGTTGGCTCACACCTGAAAACCTACTTCAGGAGGAATCCAATGAAAAAATCCCATTGAAATTTGATGACGAATAAAAAATTTTAAGTAATTTGCGCATTTGCAATTTTGACCCTGTTTGGCCCCTTATAGCTTGGAAACGATAAGAAATATTCAAGTTCTGATGGCATACTACTTAAAGCTTGTGTCAAGAAGAATTCAAAGAAACAAACCCCACTAAAATCAGAAAAAAAAACAAAAATTTACATAATTTGAAAAATATGCAATTTTGGTCCCGTTTGGACCCTCATAGCTCAGAAAGGAAAGGAGTTATCAAAAATCTGATAGTTGAGCACCATGTTAACTTTTCATAAGGAATCCATTGCAAAAAACTGCATCAAAATTGGACTAAAAATAAAAAAACTAAATTTTTTGAGATTCACTCCTTTCGGGCTCAATTTATCTCAAGAACAGTACATGCAGTGTGAAATCCGTTAACATACTGTGGATGTACTTTTATTTGTGAACATCAATTTTCGTGGTTTTCATAAATATCACCATTTCATAGGCACTTAAATTCGTGGTTTCAATTTCTATCCATTAAAACTCTATGGAAAAACTGCATTTCGTTGGGAATTTAATTTTGTGGTTTAAGTTAACCACGAAATCCACGAAAATTGGAACCCCACGAACAATTGTACTTTCACAGTACTGCAGATTGGAAATTTCCTCAGGAGAACACTGAAAGAAACCCCATCAAAATCTGACAAAAAATAAATATTCTACAGCCAAATATATGAAAACACGAAATTTGGCCCTTTTTGGCCCCTTTTTTAGAAACGGGCATGGCCACAACTACTTAAACAAAGTCTTTCTTTGGTGCCAAGGAACATTGTGTTAAAATTTCATAAGGATTGAACAACTACAACTTAAGTTATTGACCAAAAACAAAAGTGTCTACGGACGACAACGCCAACGACGACAACGACAACGACGACAGCACCATACCATTATACGACCTCAAATTTTTTGCGGTCGTAAAAAAATCCCCGAAAATAAAAACCCGCGAATAGATCCCACATTGGAAACCACGAAAATTTCGTACCGCGAATATAAAGCCCTATACAGTATATCTCCAAGTCATATCTTGTATATTGTATGAATAAAGAGTCCTGGTTCTCTGGCATATTTATTCAACTGTGAATTGCATTGCTATCTGTTTTGCAACTTGGAATTTAATTTTGACAGCTTCATAAGCTAAAGAACTAAAGAAGAAAACCTAAAAGCAAAAGTCTGGCATCTTGTTAACACAATTTTAGGGTCTATTTGTTACTGCCTCTTGCTAATACAAACATGTATTATTCTTTTTTAGCTGCATATATTCCCTGTTTATTTATTATTGAATATAACCAACACCAAATATTTCATTTCAAATTCTATGTAATTTACAGAAATTAAAGCAGCTGACATACATGTAAATTAGAGGCTTACAAGAGCCTTTATTGCTTAAATATATTACTTGTGTACTGTTCATAAAAGGGTCTCGCATGTTAATGGCTCACTAATTAATACAACACAATTTTCTGATTACTACACTTTCTATAAATAAATATAGGCCAAACATTTATGGTGTATCTTGTGCAAACTTTTCAATAAATTATATCTGATCAAATATTTTTACATGCTAAGCATTCAATAAAGACATCAGCTTAAACACTGTGAGCATAAATTTTAGTACATAGAATTTGTTCTTTGGCATATTTTCACAATCTATAACCAAGAATAATCTACAGTGGCTGGATAAATTTACTTTAACTTACATTTTTTTCAGATACCAAATTCTGTTTTTTTTTTTGTTTTTTTGTTTTTTGCTTTTGTTTCTTATACAGAAATATTATATTCTATTTGAATATTTAATGACATTAATGAAAATTTAATAGCCAATTTCTGAAATGGTTTTTTTTTCCAGGAAATATTCAAAGTTGAATTATCCCCCCTTTTATAATTTCAACAGCAATCATATTACTTCAAACAGATATTCAGATTGTATACTAAAACTGTGAAACATTTCATCAATCAAAATACAAGTAGCCATTTAAGAGGACATGAGCTGACAAGATTCTCCCTTTTCTCAAGAAAATATTCAGAGCTGAATTATCTCCCCTTCTACATTTCAGGCAGCTACCATATTACTTCATGCACATCTACAGGTGGTATACTACAGCTGTGCAATTTCGATATTTTTGGGGGGATAATAAATCCAATAATACCTGAAATTAACGCATCTTGAGTAATGATAAAGCAGTAATCAATTCCTATTGTTTGATCTTTATCTTTCACAAGCCACAAAGGAAAGCTATTATGGATGAACATTCTACTCTGCCAACATCCACACAATCCCACACAGCTATCATTCAGTCTAACTAAAATTAGATCTACCAAATCCTTTTACAATAACTGTATGGAAGATCTAACAACACACCATTTTACTTTCTGTTTTGATAATTCATTTGAAATCCTTGGATTTTATCATGGACCTTAATGTCTTCAAAATCATGCAGACTGGATTCTGATTGCTTGATGTCAAAAGTCATAGAACTGAAAGTAAAATGGGTTGTTGTTAGATCTTCTATGCAGTGACTGTAAGGAACAATTCGAAGATCTAATTTTAATTAGAATGAGTTATCATTGTGAAAGCAACAATACACAATTTCTCACAATCATATAGACATTGTACATGTATAATTCATTTGTGAATGCTTTTTTTGTTAATTACAAAAAAGTTTCAAAGACTGACTCTCACATAATGTTAAATTCACAAGACATCAATTCAAAACATACTGGGTAATAACATGAGTGTGTACCAACCACATAACAAGTAACACATGTATTTGCAAAAAATACGAACAGCAAGATAAAAATACGTCATAGCTTTATCTCTGGAACAAAATGCACAATGATAATGCATGAAAACTGTTTAGACAGAAAAATGGACATTGTTTGCCAGTAAATGTGAACAGTGTTCATACAAAAAATGATTACTTACATAGGAAATGTGAACAGTTTTCATACAAGTACATAAATTTTAAATATACTTAAACTGCAAATGTGACACCATCATTCACAAAGGAAATGTGAACAATGTTCACACATGAATAATGGATTATCACACTTGAATTGTAGAACTGTTGTATATCTGGCACAAACTGTTTCAGCAAATCAATAACAATTTTAAAGCTTTGTTACAGCTGCTTAACTATAAGTTATTCTGCAGAAAACTTAAGATCATTGTTTTATAATGTTCACTTGCTTCATGGTTCCTGATTCCATGTCTCTCATTTGGATAAACCTGTCAATATACAAAATACAGGTTACAAAATATAAAACAATATAAATTGTGAATTTAATTAACATTTACATATGTAATTTGTAAGCCAAAATAGTTTCCTGTGAAATTGTGCCTAGCTGTGTTGTATTTCTATTGAAATCTTCCAATGAGATCAAAAGAAATCACTCCAGTATTTTATTCTGTCCTTGGACTTTATCATAGGTAATAATAATTAGACCAGACACTATTTAATCCTACAAATTCATAGATTTTTCATTTTTTTTCTCTAAGTGGGAAAACATAAATAGATGGGTTTAAGTGTTCCTTTTACAAATGATTTGCAAATACATATCTTTTGGTCACCAATACTACACATACCCCAAGGTGGCAGTGGCAATTGAATGCAAATCATTGTTAATTATGAAGAAAGTCAAAACTGTGTATAAAAGGCACAAAGAATAAAGAGAACTAGAAGTGGGAGCAGTCGAAAACAACAGCTAATCCCCTCGCCCGCTGTCAAGAAATAATAACCCTTTCATAATCTAAAGATGTATGAATGTTGAAGGTACATCCACTGAACAGTAAGATCACTGATGTGCAACTTGTAGTAGCTCAGATATAAACATTAATTGAAACTTTAACCAAAGTCAGTCAAGTGTAAAATGTAGGTCAAAGTGACCCAATTATCATCTGAGGCTGCAAGACCCTCGAAGATGCATCCACTGACCACAGATGATTGATGTGACACATAGGGTATCACATACATGAACATTAACACCAATTTTAACCTGAGTCATTGAAGCATAAAATGTAGGCCAGGGTGACCCAATTATCATCTGAAGCAGCATCACTCTCCAAGATGCATCCACTGACCATAGATGATTGATGTGCCACATGTAGTATCTCAGATATGAACCTTAACACAAACTTTATCCTGAGTCATTGAAGCATAACATGTAGGTCAGAAAGACCTTTTTATCATCTGAAGCAGCATCACTCTCCAAGACGCATCCACTGACCAAAAATAACTGATGTGCCACATGTAGTTTCTCAGATATGAACCTTAACACAAACTTTAACCTGAGTCATTGATGCGTAAAATGTAGATCAGAGTGACCCAATTATCATCTGAAGCAGCATCACTCTCCAAGATGCATCTACTGACCAAAGATGATTGATGTGCCACACATAGTATCTCAGATATGAACCTTAACACAAACTTTAACCTCAGTCATTGAAGCATAAAATGTAGGTCAGAGTGACCCAATTATCATCTGAAGCAGCATCACTTTCCAAGATGCATCAACTGACCAAAGATGATTGATGTGCCACATGTAGTTTCTCAGATATGAACCTTAACGCAAACTTTAACCTGAGTCATTTAAGCGTAACATGTAGGTCAGAGTGACCCAATTATCATTCTGAAGCAGCATCACTTTCCAAGATGCATCCACTGACCAAAGATGATTGATGTGCCACATGTAGTTTTTCAGATATGAACCTGAACACAAACTTTAACCTGAGTCATTGAAGCGTTAAATGAAGGTCAGGGTGACCCAATTATCATCTGAAGCAGCATCATTTTCTAAGATGCATCCACTGACCAAAGATGATTGATGTGCCACATGTAGTTTCTCAGATATGAACCTTAACACAAACTTTAACCTGAGTCATTGAAGCCTAAACGCAAACTTTATCCTGAGGGGGAAGAACGGACGGACACTCGGACGGACGGACGGACGGACGGGCAAGATGCTATATCCCCTCCCCAACTCCGTTGGGCGAGGGGATAAAAAAGCCCTTCCAGACAAGTGCTTTAATATAAGAAAACTAGAGCATGCCGAAACTGGTTGTCGGAAGGGCACACAATTTCGATCCTGAAACTCCGAGCAGTAAAATTGAGGTAAGTGTGGATTCACATTCTGTTTGACACACAAATGTGTTGATACAGTAATTTGCTTGATACAGTGATTTCTTGAAGTTTTACTAAACCATGTCATTTCAAAAAGTCAAAGTATTGGCAAACAGAAAGTGGATGCTTGACAAATTTGAAAACCACTTTCACAATACAACTCTTCAATTCAAAGCTTCAAACCAAATTTCACATCATTCCCTCCAGTAGAAGCAAAGAAATCTGTGACGAAAATTTGTTTTTTTGTAAAAATTCAAAGTATCGGCAAACAGGAAGTGGATGTCCGACAAACTTGAAAATTGCTTACACAATACAACTCATCATTTCTAAGCTTCAAACCAAATTTCAAATCATTCCCTGCTGTAAAAGCCAAGAAATCTTTGACGGAAAATTTGGTTTTATAGTAAAAAATCTAAGTATCGGTAAACAGGAAGTGGAGGTCCAACAAACTTGAAAATTGCTTACACAATACAACTCATCATTTCAAAGCTTCAGACCAAATTTCGAAACATTCATTTCTGTAGAAGCCAAGAAATCTTTGACGGAAAATTTGGTTTATAGTAAAAAATCAAAGTATCTGTAAACAGGAAGTGGATATCCGACAAACTTGAAAATTGCTTACACAATATAATTCATCATTTCCAA
>MJUU01065841.1:0-52843 GCA_002080025.1 Modiolus philippinarum
CTTAAATTGTTTATTTAGTTTAGGAAAAACATATTCATCAACTGGATAACAAAAATATTGATTCCAATCTTGGTAAATTTCCTGAAAGTCTCAAAGACCACTTATTTTTTGGAATTCTACTTAGCAACCATATATCCTAGAATTCTTTTAGTAACAATAATGACTATCAATAGGTAGATTTCAAAGATACAGTTGAACCTGTACTAGCGACTCCCTGTCTATAACGACAAACTGCTCATAGCGACCTTTTTCATTCCTCCCGTGAAAATTCCCACTTTGATTACCTCCCTATAACGACAACCTGCCTAACGCGACTAACGACTGTAAAAAACGGTCCAAACGACCCAGAAATCCTGTTAATAGCGACTTTCGATGTTCCACAAAAACCGGATGTTGCCATTTTTCAATCTCGTTAGATACGTTTTTTAGCGAGAGTTCAATCAGCTGATATCGTTAACATCGAGATTTCATGATACGCGAACGAGATTTCGGAATTAGCCAGTGAGATTAAACGGATTAAAAATAACTTTCATGTTGACACTATTGCTTAGAAAATAAAATTCAAAAGATGGCGCCCCAAAAGAGAAAGGCTTTAGATTTAAATCAAAAAGTGGAAGCGATAAAACTTTTAGAAACCCAGATACAGATTTTACTTAAACGAAAGGTAGTGGTGTTAAATTCTAAAGAGCAATGTCCCTGGAACGCAAAATTGTTCGAGACGCATCACCGGGAATGAAGACATAAATAATTTCTGTTTTGAATGGTTTAATACTACGATTGTTGCTAAAAGTCTTTTTGAAATAATGAATTATATTTTGATGTATTGTATTTCTTTAAAACTAATAACGGATATAAGGTAAATGTACGTAGAGAGACAACCCATGTTATCAGACTTTGCACAATGAAGTTGATGTTTTCAATCTTGAGGATGGCTTTGACCTGTATATAAAGACCACCTGTCTATAGTGACCTTTTTATCTTTGTCCCTTGAAAGGTCACTATAGACAGGTTTAACTGTAATGAAAAATATTATGCCAAGGGTGTATAACAACTGTTTTCTGTGTCAAACAGGGAGTGCGGGGATAGCTGTCGTTTCCGACAACATCTAGTTTATCATTGCAACTATACCAATGCTTGTATTGTGTCCACACTTGTACTGTGTCCACGCTTGTATTATGTCTGCACATACTTAACTTAGCATTGCCATATTGGTTCAGGGTTCAATGAGCGGGGATATAACTGGCTGCCATTTGGCGACAGCTCTTGTTTTGTGTGTGAGAAATATATTTTTTGGATAATTTACTCTCGAAATAAGGGCAGTAGAATACAGAGAGAGAGAGAGCAAAGCACAAGATTACATAAACCAAAGTCCAGAGACCAGGCAAAAACAAGAACATAAGAAGACAAGACTAATGACACTACACTCCCACAAAACACACATACACTCAAAACTAAAGCACTGATAGTGTTTAAAAAACAGAGTGACTTCAGTTGCATTATCTGCACTGTATACAGCATTTTGATAAGAAAAGTATTTGTATAAAGGAAAATATAATAGTCTGGTGAAGAAACAGTATTCATGTACCAATCCTGGTTTCTTTAAATCACAGAAAAAAAGCACAAATATTATTTAAAACCTTTATAGAATGCTCACAGAAATTAAAACTTGTAGCCTGTTTCTATTTTACAGGGATATGCTCAAGTTGTACACAATGCACTGTTTGACTTCAACAGGTAAGGGCTATTCCATTAAAATGGATGTGGGGGTAGGAAGGGAAGTTTAATGATCGGACATGGGTCGTAGGTTATTCTCAGCATGTCCCCATTAGTTTTATATAAAATTATCTAGAGACAGTTTGTTGGTTGTGGGGGTACTTTGAAAGTCCCTTCCTACCTACCCACATCCATTTTCATGGAATAGCCATAAGGAGAACTTGATATAAAGTCTAGCATTATAAGCTCATGTATATAAATAAAATTCTTCATGTGTATTGTCACACTACCACTTCACATAATCATTTTGGATTATTGCATGAATATTGGAGAATATAATAGGGATAGGCAAAGTATTCTAACAATATGTACACATTTAAGGACTAGAAGACAGTTACATCATAAGGTCTTTTCCAGAAAAATGAACAGGGGGATAGGAACTCGAACTCAAAATTTAGGGTACCACCACCATAATTTTATTTCTTTTTTCTGGTATTAGTAATAGGTATATTGAAGTTTAACACCCTTAACACCAAGGTAAAAATAAAAAAAACTTGCATTCCCTCTCCTCTATGCATTTTTTTTCTGGAAAAGTCCTAGAACATTAGTGATGAAAGTGTATTTACATAGCATTATCATGATTATAGAATTCAAGAGATATGTTAAAAATTAACCAAACATTAAAATTTTCTTCAAATAATACTATAATACCTAAATTTAATTCACTTTGGATAACTGAAAAATTATATTTTTCTATTTTTAGCACATTTTAGGGGGTATTTAAAACCTTTTTGATGTTGATCTTGTAAACACTTTTTACCTTTTGGGTTGTTTTCAGCCACTCAGAGATAGAAAAAAAATACACTTAGAAATGATATCATTTCCTATGTACTATACATATATGGTTTATTCATATGACACTTGATGATAAATTACCATTTATTACAGAGCATATGCAGTGAAGAATGAAGAATCACAAGGTGGATGGTTTTCTGCATTTGCCTCAATGGTTTGTCTTTGTGTTTATTTTGTTGAAATTTTTTGGTATAAACTGGGAAGAAAGGTAAACACTTAAAATTTAGGGAGGTTTTCATTGCCATAATAAGTGTAATAAAATCTTACAGAGGCAGAATACAGTAATAGAAAATTATGATCATACATAGCTAAAAAAAATAGAATAAATAAACAAAAGATGGCTGAAGAAGACAAAAACAACAAAAAACCCTAAAAACAAAACATAAAGAAGAAAAAACCATTCCATAAACAAAAAACAAAAGAAAAGGAAAAAAAAACACACTCCTGTAACCAGCTCCATATATTTTAACAAACATTAGTCAAAGGTCTTAAAATTATTTGACAAATAATAATTTTAAGATTTTTGTTCAAAATCAGGATATGGTTACGAAGAACACAAAATGATTTCTTTTGAAATGATAACTAATAGGAATTATTTCATCTACATAACTCTCTATTCTATAACTTAATCTACAGAAATCATAATAAATGTACCTTTGCATAACATTTCACATGTTTGATTTCATATATGTACATTGTAATGACTCCCTGGGGTTTCAGATGGGTATCATGTCTTAGCGTAACAAGATAGTGGGCGACATGTCTCATGCAATGGCATGAACTTCCCATTCATCATTAAATATAAACCAGGAAGGTCATTACACAGAGCTTGGGTTTTATTTGTTTATATCTGAATGGTATTATTTATTGACATTAGTCCAGAAAAATCTGAAATTTTGTAAATAATTTAAAATGCCACATTCAAAATCAAAATGGAAACAATTATTGAATTAAATATTGTTTGTTTGTTGAAATAAATGTTAGAAAATGAACAGAATTTTAGTGCTACCAATATATTGGGTTTGTCTTAAAAAGTTAGAATTTTTTAAAGGGAGATAATCACAGTCGGATATTTAAAAAAAAAACACTGGTGCATATAATTTTTCCTTGCTTATAAAAGATATCTTGTTTTCTTGTATCTGTCCTTTTTAAAAATCCAAAAATTTTATGCCTCTCCAACCAAAGTAGAGGGGCATATAGTGTTCAGGTCAATTTCCTTCTCTCCCTTCGTCTGTCTATGTTCTTCCATTTGTCCGTCCAAAGTAAGGCTAACCCTCAGATTTAATTTCTTTTATGTGAAGGATGTATGCTTTTATCATGGAGCTTTATATAAATTCACATCAGGGTACGATAAAAAAGAATCATAATAAAGAATTCTTGAAGCTACCAACTTCATGCTTCACTGATCATGTAAAAAGGGGGATAGTATGTATACATGTTTACCCGGATGTTTAAGTTGTTTATCTGTGAAGGATGTATGCTATTATCATGAAACATTATTTAAATACACATTCAGGTTAAATCAAACAAAAATCATAATAAAAATTTAATCATGCTACCAACCTCATGCTTCAATGATCACAGAGAGAACGTGATTTAAGTTTTTTTTCTGTAAAGGTATGTATGCTATTACCATGAAACTTTATATAAATACACAATAGGGTATAATTAAACAAAAATCATGATAAATATTTATCAATGCTACCAACTTCATGATTTATTGATCAAGGAAAGAAGGGGGTAGTATGAATTAAGTTTACCTGCAGGTTTAAGTTGCTTTTCTGTGAAGGATGTAAGCTATTGTTATAAAACTTTATATAAATACATGTACCCATCAGGGTAAAATGAAACAAAAATTATAATCCTTGCAACCAGTTTCATGTATCACTGATCATTCAATTGTTCAAAACAGTTGTAAGGCAAGGCATTGTGTCCCTTAGTTTGTTATAAAATATCATCACCATAATCACACTGGTCTATGATAACGCACTGACAACGGTCTTTGCAACGAATAGACAACGGAAATATATGGTATAACACACGTAAATCTGATGGTAGGTTTTATTTTTGGTGTTTTACGATTTTATTGTAATCCATTAAAATTTTGAAAATACCCACACGGAATGTGAAAATTATTGCGGAATCGGTATGTTACATTAGTAAAGTGCAGAAAACTTTTGTTTAAGAAAAAACTGTGAACAATTTGAACGGTCGAACAAAAAATAAGTGTCATTTGTAGAATTTCCTAATTTTCTCTCTAAAATATATTCATTTATGAATGAGTAAAGCAGCATTACGAAATGTTATGTCCTTTTTTTTGTTTTCCCAAGATTTAAATGTTCCAGAACTTCTTAAAATCGCATATCAGCATTGTAAATAATGCAATGCATAAGACAACGATTCAGATACAACGCAAAGACAGCAGTCTGTCGTATTACTTAATGACATAATTAGTCTGTAAGTTGCCCCAGTGAGCTGAAACTACTCTAATACATCCGATTTTTGATTTATTTAAAAAAAAAAACATGCACTTTGTGATGACTTTGACAGGTCGAAATGAAAAAAAACGAAAAAAAAATGCAGAAAAGTTGATGTCTTATTGCAGCTGTAACTCTAAATTAGGGGTCTGTATTAGGGACCACTTTTGAACGTAATTTCAAGATTCACGGAAATTCTTATTGATGCACTTCGTCACTCACTGTTTTTCGGACTCGTTACGTGTCGTGCATAGATCCCTTCAAGTTCCCTAAATTTGTAGTTTTTGAAGAAAAAAATCAGTGAAAACTATCAGAAAAATTTAAAACCAGAAACTCACAGTAAATTACACGCGAAATTCCATGGGTTCAAGCTCTCGTGTGTTTGAAGTCGAAATACCAGTGGGACAGGACGAGATTCCTTGCCAATTCAGTAAAGAAATGCTGACCAATACCTCCCAACAGCGATAAACTTTTGATTTATTTGAAGCGTACTATAACATGCTCCACAATATCACAACTAGGTTCTAAATCAAATCAATTCAAATTACACTCCAGAACCATACAGCTTATTTGTCACACTTATGCTTAGAGCTTAATGCCTAGAACAAACAGTCGGTCCCATGTCATGCGTGTATCCCATTATCACACTAAATGTACAATATATCAAACTTTGAAACTAACAAAAGCGGATTTTCCCCCTGCAAAGTTTATCGGAAAACATTGCGTCATCTCTATTGGTCGTGATAGCTCGGCATTTGATGGTCTATGGTTCTCATACATTTACATATATGTTAGACAAGTGGGCGTGTGATAGTTAGCTTAAACTTGATCGTCCCAAGAATTAAGCATTAATTTATGGAGGAAGTATTTTCAGTTTTTAAATAAAAAATAACAATAAATAATAAACTTAAATGTGGTTGACCACATTTTTATCTGAAATTAACTTGAAATTTAAGATATCTCTTACAGGATATATCATATGCTATTTACTTCACCGTTGTTTTTGCGTTGTAATGAAATCGTTGTACATTGCGTTGACTTGAGAAATACCATTAAAGTACTAATTTACAAATGTTCAACAAGTAGAAATATTTTGAAAAGAAACAGAAAGGTAGTGTGTTTCTTTATGCTTTAGGTTCCATTCATAAATTTATGTATTTTAACGAAAATTTCAGAAAATTTCAAAAATAACACACATTTCCGTATGAGCGTTCCAACGGTTTTCAGTTTTAGCATAATATAACTATTTCGAAACACTTTAAAAGCACGATGCAAAGATTTCTGAATAATTTTTACATTCCGTGTGGGTATTGTTAACAATAGAATTAAATACTTTACTGACTAAAATTCATAAAATAAAAATTTGTGGCTTCTCACTGCCGTATTTTCCCGTTGTCTGTGCATTGCAAATACCGTTGTCAGTGCGTTGGCACCGTTGTCACTGCGTTATCATGGACCAGCGTGATAATTGTATTACATCATACCTCTTTAACTGTTCAAATATCATTATACCCCTGCAAACAAAGTTTGGGGGTATATAGGAATCACCCTGTCTGTCAGTCCATCTGTCCATCTGTCCATCTCTCCATCCGTCTGTCCATCCATCTGTCTGTCCGTCTGTCTGTCCATGTACCTTGTCAGCGCATGTTCTCATAAACGGCTGCTTGGATTTTGGTGAAATTTTACACAGTAGTAGTACACCATCTGAAGATGTGCATGAAGTAGAATGGTTGCTGTCCAACATTTTGAAGGGGATATAATTTGTCTTTGTATATTTTCTGGAAAAGGGGGGGGAGAGAACCTTGTCAGTACATGTTCTCCTAAACGGCTGCTTGGATTTTGAAGAAATGTTACACAAGTGTAGTACATGACCTGAAGATGTGCATGAAGTAATATGGTTGTTGTGTGAAATTTTGAAGGGGGGATAATTTGTCTTTGAATATTTTGTGGAAAAAGGGGAGAGACCGAATCTTGTCAGCACATGATCTCCAAAATGGCTGCCTAGATTTTGAAGGGGAGATATTTCATCTGAAAATATTATCTTGCAAAAAGGGGGAAGAACCTTGTCAGTGCATGTCCTTGTAAACAGGTATTTGGATTTTGATTATGTAGTACACCATTTGAAGATGTGCATGAAGTAATATGGTTGCTGTCTGAAATTCTGAAGGGAAGATAATTTGTCTTTGAATATTTTCTTGAAAAAAGGAGGGATTTATATCATTTTGTCCATACTTGTATTGTGGTCACATTTGTATTGTGTCCACAACTGTATTGTGTGTATACATGCTTAATTTAGACTTGCCACATTGATTCAGGGTTCAATTAGCGGGGGGTATAAGAGGCTGCCATTCGGCAACAGCTCTAGTTTGGCACTGTAATAGTTTGTCACTTATCACAATGGTTCCTCACGCAAATGAAAGGTTTCTAGTGATTCAGGACAATTTAGCCAAACCCTTTTCAGATCTTTAGTTCATCTCCACCAAGTTGAGGGGGACTATTGGGAGTATCGTGTGTGTCTGTGTCTACATCCATGTCTGCATTTAGGTATATATCTTGGTAACTATGAAGGGTAGCGTTATCAAACTTTGCATACAGATGTAACTTGGGTTATCTCACAGCTTCCCAGAAAATAAGTTCTCTTTGACCTACATTTACCGCTTGATTGCCTTCCATTTAATTTTAAGTTTGTGTACCTGTATCTGAGTAACTGTACATGATAGAATCATCAAACCTTGCATTCGCATGCATCTTTGGTGGTTGGTAAGCATCCAGGCAAAATAAGGTCACTTTGACCTATTTTTCTACATGATCAACTTACATTCAAGTTTATGTAATAGTTCATATCTCAACTGTACATGGTAGGATCATCTGATGTTGCATGTACATGCATCTTTGTTGGTAGGTCATCATCCAGTCAAAATTTTGTCACTTTAACCTATGTTTTCCACATCAGATTTATGTCCGAGTTCATATCTTACTTAGTGGACTATGTTATTTTAGAATCAAGGACAGATAAGGCTTTTGCGACGATGTGCCAAAATCAGGCAAACTTTGTAATTCCCATCAAATCATATTTGACCATTCATATATTTTACACAGACTTTCAGAAACGCAATTTTCTCAGAAAAAAAAATGTGAAAATTTTATACACAGTAAAAGCAGTCACGAAGCAGAAATAAAAAAAATATACAAAGTATATATACAGATTTGCAATCTTTTTGTAAACTTTTATGTAACTTATAATTTTTTTTTCCAGGTTGGTAACATGTTTGTTGCTGATGAAAAACAGATAGCTGCAGTCAGGTAAGTTTTCTTTCAGTCAATTAATAAAATATATGGATGACAAAATTTCAGCAAAATTCAATTCACAAGTACACAATACTTGTGAGTATTTGAGTACTTGGATGTAGCTTGAGTTGTATAAAGATATAGGATATAGCTACCATATCTTTTGACACAGACCTATCTCTCTTTTGGAATGTCATTCACTTCTTAACAATCCTTAAAAGTTTTGTTGTTTCAGTTCAAAATAATTAACCAAATATATTAAGATAATCATTTGTCTCTTAAATCAAGTTAAACATGTACGCAAGGACGTATATTTAGAAGGATAGGCAACTTGTACACAATCAATGTTGCAATTTAAAATCTAAAGCGAGGCGTTTGATATGCATTCACTTTCCAGCTATCTACTTAGAAAGTTGTATAGGGATTTTAATAAAATTATGCTTTCCTGAAAGCTGAGTGATTTTTACATTCTTAGAGTAAATTTCATTACATTGCAGCAAGTAGTTTCTTCAATACACATGATTAAAATTTGTAATCAAAACATTTTTGTTGATCTTTTTTGTCACTTTCGGTTTTCATCGGTAACAATGTACCACAATTTGGAGCCAAAGGCATAAAAGGTAATGCACAGAATTTCAAAAATTTAATATTTTCCTAAAGTTTAATATCTCTTGCACTCATAGAACAATTTTTGTGACCATCA
Organism: Modiolus philippinarum; assembly: GCA_002080025.1. Lineage (NCBI taxonomy): Eukaryota > Metazoa > Mollusca > Bivalvia > Mytilida > Modiolidae > Modiolus > Modiolus philippinarum. The sequence goes on from MJUU01065841.1 coordinate 9,037, forward strand.
TAATTATATTTCTGTTATTTTAATGCTTTAAGGAGATCATCCAAAAAGTGATAAAATCTCATGCCTCACGATATTTTTCTAAATTTTCACGAGATGCTTATCCTTCTAAATATACGTCCTTCATGTACGTTAAACACTCATTGATGAAAATAGACGGCATGTCATGTAGAAATTTGTAAATGATTTGATACAATGTGCATAGTGTAAGGTAGGGTCCACCAAAATATTAAGCTCATTCAGATTTTTCATGGAGATTGATCTCCTTTGTGCTACTGGGCATTTACAAAGAACACACTACAATGTTTACTTCTGTCATATTATTTCTAAAGTAATGAAGATTAATGCTGATATCATTGATTAACAAGAAAAGATATTTATGGCAATTTTCCCAGATGATTAACATATTTTATTTGCAATTCTTCAATGAACATACCAATATTCCTCTAGTAACACCTATAAAACTCCTTCTAAACTCATGTCTTTTGTCTGTTAATCAATTACTCAACTTTCTATGGAATTCTATTGTATACCCATTTGTACTGCCTGAAGGGGTTTATCTTGATACTCCAGTGATGACAAATTGGTATACAATAGAATTCTATAGAAAGTTGAGAAATTGATTAACAGACTAAAGACAGGAGTTTAGAAGGAGTTTTATAGGTGTTACTAGAGGAATATTGGTATGTTCATTGAGGAATTGCAAATAAAATATGTTAATCATTCGGGAAATCCACCATAATTTAGTACATCTGAAAATATTGTTTATTTATGACAAAATGTTAGGAACTTTTTCTGTAGCATAGTGAAAAATAAGTCATCTACTTCGCCACCTTTGAATGCTCAAGAATATAAACTGACCTCTACTGGAAGGTCAATCCTGTTTATTGTATCTTATCTGTAGTGATGTAACACATAGTTATCTAACGCAATTACTAGTTGTGAAGGTTACTCATGTGTATAGGTGAATTATATAATGTACATTTTGTAAATCAGTATACTTAAGAATAAATATGTTTAATAGGTCAGCCTCAAACAAAGTTTACAGTAATTATAATTTTAAATTTCAGATTGGTAAATTCAAAATGCAAAGCTTTTTGTTTTTTCTTCACATAAAGCTTGATATCTAAAGACACTTTTGAAAATTTCTGCATGTCTTTTACATTAATAAACTTTGAACAGTTGAATGATTAAATAAATGTATAAAAAGTGCAATTTTCTTTAACAAAATTAGTGGACTAATAATTAATTCCGAATTTAAACAGGCCTAATTGAACACTGGCCTTGAATGAATTTTTACTGTGTGAATGATCCTAATTATTCATTAGTTTTTCTGTATCAGGCTTGATGCATTTTCAGTAGAAGTATTGTTTGAATCGTACTTCATAAACATTTAATGATGAATAGTTTACATGGCACCTAGCTGTCAATATTAATTGTCAAACTATTACCCTCAAAATCAATCTCCTTTTCCGTGCAGGCTGCACGTTGATTTAAGGCATTTTTAATAGAAAATGAAAACATGACATGTTTATAGTAAGTGCATAGAGTTTAAATCTAAAAGGAAAAATTCTAAAGATGACATGAAAATTGAATGACTTTTATACAGGAAATACCCTGCAACACACTTGCCTACCCTTATGATTTTGGCGTAAGGCTTACTATTTTCAAAGTCATCTTACGCTCTTAAGATGGTGTACCATTTCCTTACGATCTGGTCAATTTGCGGTATTCCAGGAAAATTTTCAGTTCCGATCTGTCATTTCATTGCAGTTCCGTAAATTATTGTTTATTGTTGCATTTCCGGTAATAAAAAGAATGTAAAAACAAATTTCAAATCAAGAATTCTAGGTTTCCATCTGAGGAAAAAGTATTCTTGGCGGGAGTATTGTGTGACTACATAATTTGCCTTTCACTGACCGGTGTAGTTGCTGTGTTGAAACACGTTTTTTACATTAAAAAGTGCCATACTATTTTTCATCTCAGATTACGATTTTTGATCAAGTGACTTACTATTTTTTACCAAGAGGGGTAGGCAAGTCTGCTGCAATATAAATAAGCAACGAAATACTTGAGTAAAAATTCTGTATTATAATACCTGGTGTTCGAGAGTTTACTCAAAACTCGTTAAAATCACTAAAAAAATCTATATACATTATACAGTCACACTTTGATGGCTCGAACACCCAAGGGACTGATGAAAACAGTTTGAGCGAGAGGGGTGTTGGAGTTATCTAGGTAGAACTGTGTTTAAATTAGACACAAAGGGCCCAGAAAAAGGGTTTGACACATCCATGGTGGTTGAGTTGTTACAGTTTGAGCAATGTATATAATGAATGTATTTATCAAGTTGTGTACGCATAGGACATTTAAATACATACATGAAGTGTTTATTTCATAAATATAAAGGATTTTATATCTAAGAAAAAAAAATAAAACCTTGGGAATGAATTGCTCTTAGAAAAAGGCTTATGTTTATGTGATTATGATTCCTCTGCCTATGGAAGGCTGGAAATACATTCAGACAGATAGGCATGCAAAGAAATAAATCAACGTGCCCAGCGACTGAGGTTGCTGGGGCTTAACAATAATTGTTTACAGAAATATGCATTATGTTGGACTACTTTGCAGAATTAATTTCATAGGAGTCATTTAATATTAAATGCTGTTCATGTATTCAAACTTTAAATTTTCTTTTTAGGGCAAATGATTCTATTTTATTAGCTTTATATGAAGCACTTCATCTCAACAGAAACTTTATCACAGCTCTCACACATGTAAGTAGTCATAGAGGAGAAATACATGTAGGTGTTCATTAATGCAATAATTTGCTGCCAGACTTTAACTATCTGTAGATGAATTGAATCATCTGATTTTAGTAATTTTTTTTCTATTAAGAGATTGTTATGTAATAGAGAACATTAACCGAATGGATGATAGTATACTAATTACATATAATGGATCAATCAGTTTCTGTGACACATACTCAATATAGTTTTTAGTTTAACAGAAGGACATCCATAGATCTTTTGTAGTTTACAAGAGCATATCTCTTATGCTGTGCCCTTTGCCATTTTATGGCCTGATTTGTTTACTGTTTTATTTATTAGCATTATGTATGGTGTATAAGTTGTAGAAATTTGAGTCCCTGCATTGCAGCTCCAGCAGGTTGTGTATTGATTTTATCGGTGTTGAAGAAACATTAATATTGTCAAAACAACGATCTCCATAATTCAAATGTTGGCATATTTGGTATTCTTCTATTCCCAGGCCAAAATTAAAATAATGTTTGTTTCCCCTTACCCTACCGACCCTAACAAAATGGCCCTACTCAAATAATTTTAATGACTTTTCAGAGAGAATTTTTTTTTACTCAAATTTGGATAAAAAACAGTTATTTCTAACCTCTTTTTAGTAAAAATCATAAAAAAAATTTTTTCTTCCTACCTACCTACTCAGGTCGGGTAAGGGGAAACAAATTTTTTTTAATTATGGCCCCATGTAATTTCTGTTTATTCCATGGTATGTAATTGAAAGCCTATGAGTTGAGGACCTTAAGTAGTGCTTGATCATCTGTTATACGTAAAACTACTAAATTTACATTTATGATTTTAGAGGGACCTAATGAAAATTAGACTTGTTATTTAGATTTAGATTTTTTAGATTTTAAAATGAAGTATTTAGTGACTATTGTCTCTAGAAACCCTTACGACTCAGATTTTTTCAACATACCCTTAAGACTTGACTGAATGTAATAATTTTTGTTTCAGACTCATACACCTTCAACAGCCACCACACCTCCGTCATCACCTGTCCTCACCCCAGGAAATCCATTGTTAAACACAGGTAAAATATCTATTATTATTTTAGGTCAATTAAAATTATTTGGCTCTCGGGCTTTTTCACATCTCTTTTTAGATACCTCCTTTTCTCTTTATTTTACTGCCCTTTTTGGGGAATAAATGATACAGTTTTTAAGGCAGGTTCTCTGCCTTCTAGCTGTCGGGTAAAAGCCATCTTGAAAAAAGTCTGTTTCAACCAGACTCTTACATTAAGGAGACTATATGAAAAGAATCGGAATGATCCAGACTATCGTTAAAAACGCGTACGGCTTACCAGTTATTCATACGAAGGCACAAAAAATAATCCATTCATGTGGCGATACAGTGTCCATTTTATGATCAACTACATCGTTTTATGTGTTTATTGTATTTATTTAATATCTTTTAAGAGATACTTTGCTTTTTTAATCTCAGAGCACTTAAACTGACATTCGAAATTCACGATTCGGTTCATTCATAAAAATTTCCTGTGGCGCGCAGTTTTTATGAATGGAGACATAGTAACTTCTAGTTTCGCTGTTGTAACCAGAGTTGTTAACCCTCCCGGTCTCACCGTGAGGCTACCGGTTTTTAGCAGCCGGTCTCACGTCTACCGATATGCCTCTGAAAGCTCCCGATATTAAAATTTTCTCTCAAAAATATTTTTCCGTTACACCGGAAGTAAATATTGGCTGTTCCAATCACACCCTGCGAGGTAAACAAAGGCTGTTCCATTCACATTCCGCCTAACGAGATTACGCGAGAACACGAATCAGCTGTGTATTAACGACAAAATGGCGTCGCCTCCGCGAAAAGGGTAGATACAATTCAAAATTCCAAAATAAATGGATAAAAGAGATGGACTTTTTGAGCAAGAGTGATAAATATAAACACACAGTGTTTCTGTTGTGTGGCATAACCTTTGCCTTAATGCACGGAGGATGAATTGACGTTGTTCGCCATAGAGAAACAGAGGGACACAAACGTAGTGCTCGACTTCGGACTCAAAATGCTGAAATTGTGTTTACATTATTCACAGTAACTTCGGTGTTTTGTTATTTGTAGCTGAGCACAACCTACCATTCTCAGTAGCTTGCACTGATGAGACATAAGTTGTCGAAATGCCCATATGTAGATAGTAAATTTACAGTGACTTCGTTGTTGAGTTATTTAATCATATGCAAAAATAATGAAACTTAAGAACTAGATGACTTGACAGAGGAAGTGACAAAATTGGAAATATCAACATTAATTAAGCCACCGAGTGTCACACTTGTACTCGGGCTTGTACTTTGGAATACTTACATGTACGTATACCAACAAAGAGGAGCAAGACAATGAAATGTAAATAAATAGAGTTTTAAATAAATTGCCAGCAACCCATATAAAAACTGAAAAGACAACCTAAACCGGGAAGGAAAATTTCGGATTTTAATTCTTGAAAAAATTAAATGTCAAGATTTCAGCAAAAAAGTAATAATTACAGAACTTCTGGAACACCCAGGAACCTGCCTTAACAGCATTCCATGCTTTGATTATGTGCCTGTCTAACGATGGATGTATTATGTATACCATTGTCTGATTGTTTATATACTGTAAAAGGACTGTTGTATGTGGGGTTCCAATTTTTGTGGATTTCTTGCTTGGCTTAAACCACAAAATTAAATTTCCAATGAAATACATTTTTGCTGTTAAGTTTTAATGCATAGACTTCCAAACAAAGAATTTAAGCATCCAAGAAATAGTGATACAGTAGAACTTCGATGGCTTGAACTGCAATAACTTGAACCATTTTTCTTATCCCTTTATTATCCCCTCGCCCAACGGAGTTGGGGAGGGGATATAGCATCTCGCCCGTCCGTCTGTCCGTCCGTCCGTCCATCCAAGTGTCCGTCCCACCTCAGGTTAAAGTTTGCGTTAAGGTTCATATCTGAGGAACTACATGTGGCACATCAATCATCTTTGGTCAGTGGATGCGCATTGGAGAGTGATGCTGCTTCAGATGATTATTGGGTCACTCTGACCTACATTTTATGCTTCAATGGCCTCGGTTAAAGTTTGCGTTAAGGTTCATATCTAAGGAACTACTTGTGGCACATCAATCATCTTTGGTCAGTGGATGCGTCTTGGAGAGTGATGCTGCTTCAGATGATAATTGGGTCACTCTGACCTACATTTTATGCTTCAATGACCTTGGTTAAAGTTTGCGTTCAGGTTCATATCTGAGGAACTACATGTGGCACATCAGTCCTCTTTGGTCAATGGGTGCGCCTTGGAGAGTGATGCTGCTTCAGATGATAATCAGGTCACTCTGACCTACATTTTATGCTTCAATGACCTCGGTTAAAGTTTGCGTTAAGGTTCATATCTAAGGAACTACTTGTGGCACATCAATCATCTTTGGTCAGTGGATGTGTCTTGGAGAGTGAAGCTGCTTCAGATGATAATTGGGTCACTCTGACCTACATGTTATGCTTCAATGATTCGGTTAAAGTTTGCAGTAAGGGTTATGTCTGAGATACTACATATAAGTCACATCAATTATCTTGGGTCAGTGGATGCATCTTGGAGAGTGAAGAAGCTTCAGTTGATAATCGGGTCACTTTGACCTACATTTTACACTTGACAGACTTGGGTTAAAGTTTCCATAAATATTTATACCTGAGATACTACATGTTACACATCAATGAACTCAATGTTCAGTGAATATACCTTAGACGTTCATACATATTTAGTTTACATTAAGGTTATTATTTCTTGACAGCGGGTGAGGGGATTAGCTGTCGTTTGCGACTGCTCCCACTTCTAGTTCTAGTTTCAATGTAGTACGACCTCAATATTTCGAACACCCCTCTGGCTCGAACTGTTTTCATCAGTCCCCTGGGTGTTCGAGCCATTGAAGTTCGACTGTATTTATGCAAACAACAAAAATTGATGTCCATGAATAAAAGTACTTCCACAGTATCTATCCGTCAATTTCATATGTCACACTCTAACTTGACACCATTTGGCCAATGTTCTTCAAACATTGTTGAAGTATTGGATATGATGGTCTCCCGATCTCCTTCAATTTTTCTTGCAAGAGTTATGGGACTTTAATCATCAATTTTTAGCTTATGTTTTACATTTCATACTCTAACTTGACAACCATTTGGCCAATTCACAGAAACTTCGGTACTTACTTATTCACTTCAAATCTTGTAGAGGTATTTGGTATGATGGCATCACAATCTGTGAATTTTTTGTGAAATTTCAAGGTTTTTTTTCTAGAGAAATGGGACTTTAAATCGTCAGATTTAAGGCATTTTTTTACTTCTTAGTAATATTTTGATCAGCTCATTTCAATCTGTGCAGAATTATTTACTAAAGAGATATCTAAAGGCAGTTATAGGTGCATTCTAAATTTACAAACTCTTACCCAAATCAATAAAAGTTTAAAAGGGTTGTAGATGGGCCTATAATGCCACTTGGCGCAACTGTTTACTTGGTATTATGTTTTAAAATATCTTGGCCACCTTTGAAAAAAATTCTTTGTTTTCAATTCCCTGGCAATTGCACCTTTTTATGCAGGTAGATGGGAGGAGAAAAAAACAAAATCATAGATATAGAAGGCATGTAAAAAGTGAAATAAATGTGGTCAAAATGAGAAATACAGTAAAACTTCACTGGATCAAACACCTAAGGGATCTATGAAAACAATTTGATATGGGGGTGTTTGAGGTAAAACTATGTTTAAATTTGAATAAAGGGTCCAGAGAAAGGATTAGGGACCTCCATGGTGTTGGAGTTGATGCAGATTGAGCCATCAAAGTTTAAATGTAGATGCATAAGACCTAATTAGTGGGAAAAGTCCAAACTATGAATTAGGAGATAAACAAATACATAAGGGAGAGACTGCTGCTGTATATACCCATACATAAATTACTAAGATGGTTATTATGTTTTGTAGGGCAGTGATATGTTAATATAAAAATAATGTTTTTTTTTTTCTTTTCATAGCACCACCAAGTGATCCAGTGTTGTTAGAACCAACATGTCAGCCAACAAATTTACTGGTGACATTCCTTGAGTACAGTTCTATAGTAACACAAGATACTAAAGGTGAGGCATAGTTAGGGTTGAAATTATACAAAAAAGTGATGTAAACTTGTAAGCCTCAGAAACAAAACAGTTTTTGAAAATCACAATATAGATTCAATTACTAAATCCAAATTTAATTTGCATCTAAATAGTAATTTATGTACTGACTGTTGTTTTAAAAGATCCATGTAATTGCCCATTAATACTAATATTTTCTTGTTCAAAAAGATATTCTTTAAAATTATGTTACAAAAATTATTTGAATTTTGTTTAATAGCATTAATGTACTCGATCTTTGTGAATCAGTGCACCCTCAGATCTGTACAGATGAATTATGGGAATATATCTTTAGTTTTAGGGAAAATATCTCCCAAGTATTAATGACAGAAAAAATTACAACCAAACACAAATATGATATGCACAGATCTGATTGTATAAATATATCTTTGNTGCAATTTTTCTAAATATGTCAAATCTTTATTTTTCATCGGATTTCGATGGGATTTTTTTCTTTGGATTCCTCTTGATCTTCAGAGGTATGGCAATGAATTTGGCGTGGCTCTTACCGTTTCCGAGCTACAAGGGGTCAAAGGGGCCAAAATTGCAATTTTTCTAAATATATGTCTTAACTTTTTTTTTCATCAGATTTCGATGGAATTTTTTTCTTTGAATTTCTATGGATGTAAAGTTTTAGTTGATAGTACATATTTTGCATAGCTCTTACGTTTTTTCATCAGTAAGTGATCAAAAGGGTTGAATTTTTCCTTTTTTTTTCCTGGTTAATAACTGTGTCAAGCTTCTTTTTGTGTCCATCTAATTATTGTGTCAAGCTCTTTACTCTGTCCACAGTCACTTTAAACTACTTTTGTTGAAATTTCAGTGGTCGACATGCTGCAGTCGTATCATGCTGCACTCGGCGTAGCCCTTTATTTTTTCAGTCAGCTAACCAATACATTGTAAAGTTGTCAGATAGTGTTGAAAGATATTTTTATTTTTTCAGTCAGCTAACCAATGCATTGTAAAGTTGTCAGATAGTGTTGAAAGATAATTTTTATTTTTTCAGTCAGCTAACCAATACATTGTAAAGTTGTCAGATAGTGTTGAAAGATAATTTTTATTTTTTCAGTCAGCTAACCAATACATTGTTAAGTTGTCAGATAGTGTTGAAAGATAATTTTTATTTTTTCATTCAGCTAACCAATACATTGTAAAGTTGTCAGATAGTGTTGAAAGATAATTTTTATTTTTTCAGTCAGCTAACCAATACATTGTTAAGTTGTCTATTCTGGATGATGAACTAGCACTAACAGTAAGTCATTCTTTTGTTAAAATATTTGTAAAGCAATTAATAGATAAATTGTACATTGTACCCCTCTTGAGTGGCATTTTTTAGCTCACCTGACCCGAAGGGTCAGTGTGAGAGCTATTGCCATCACTTGGTGTCCGTCGTCCATCGTCCTGCTTCCATCGTCCGTCGTCTGTTAACTTTTCACATTTTCATCTTCTCCTCTGAAACCACTGAAGCAAATTCAACCAAACTTTACTGGGATGATGTACTAAAGGTCCTTTACAAAGATTGCTCATTTTGTTCTGATCCGACAAAAAACATGGTCGCCAGCGCGGAACTTAGGTTTAACATTGGACCCTATGGGAAAAATCACATTTTCATCTTTTCCTCTGAAACCGCTGAAGCAAATTCAACAAAACTTTACAGAAATGATATACTAGAGGTCCTTCACTAAAAATGGTCATTTTGTTCTGATCTGATAAAAAACATGGCCGCCAGTGCGGAACTTAGGTTTAATATTGGACCCTATGGGAAAAATCACATTTCATCTTTTCCTTTGAAACCGCTGAAGCAAATTCAACAAAACTTTTTCAGGAATGATGTACTAGAGGTCCTTCACTAAGAATACTCATTTTGATTTGATCCGATAAAAAACATGGCCGCCAGCACGGAACTTGGGTTTAACATTGGAACCTATGGGAAAATCACATTTTCATCTTTTCCTCTAGAACCGCTGAAGCAAATTCAACAAAACTTTACAGGAATGATGTACTAGAGGTCTTTCATTATGAATGCTCATTTTGTTCTGCTCCGATAAAAAACATGGCCACTAGCATGGAACTTAAGTTTAACATTGGACCCAATGGGAAAATCACATTTTCATCTTTTCCTCTGGAACCGCTGAAGCAAATTCAACAAAACTTTACAAGAATGATGTACTAGAGGTCCTTCACTATGAATGCTCATTTTGTTCAAATCTGATAAAAAACATGGCCGCCAGTGTGGAACTTAGGTTTAACATTGAACCCAATGGGAAAAATCACATTTTCATCTTTTCCTCTGAAACTGCTGAAGCAAATTCAACACAACTTTACATGAATGATGTACTTCAGGTTCTTCACTAAGATTGCTCATTTTGTTCCGATCCGATAAAAAACAAGGCGGCCAGCACGGAACATTAACATTGGACCCCAAGGGAAAATCGCATTTTCATCTTCTCCTCTGAAACGACCTAAGCAAATTCAACCAAACTTAAGAGGAAGGATGAACTAAAGGTCCTTAACAAAGATTACTCATTTTGTTCCGATCCGATAAAAAACATGGCCGCCAGCATGGAACATAGTTTAACATTGGACCCTATGGGAAAATCACATTTTCATCTTCTCTTCTGAAACAGCTTAAGCAAATTCTACCAAACTTTACAGGAATGATGAATGGAAGGTCCTTTACAAAGATTGCTCATTAAAAACATTGCTGGCGGCATGGAACAAAGTTTAACATTGAACCCTATGGGAATCACATTTTCATCTTTTCCTTTAAAACCTCTTAAGCAAATTCAACCAAACTTTACAGGAATGATGTACTAAAGGTCCTTTACAAAGATTGCTCATTCCATTCTGATCAGATGAAAAACATGGCTATCAGCAAGGAACATAGTTTAAAATTGGACATTATGGAAAAATCACATTTTCATCTCCCCTGAAACTGCTGCAGCAAATTTATAGGACTGATGTACTAAAGGTCCTTTACAAAGATTGTCCATTTTGTTCTTATTCTCTGAAACTGTTGTGAAGCAAATTGTATTTGAATGATGAGTAGAAGGTCCTTTGCAAAGTTTACTCATTTCGATAGCACAAAAAAATACAGGTGCTAATAGAAAACATAGCTAAACATTAGACCTCCATTGGTAAAATCATCATTTTTGGTCATGCATGGCAGAGAAGTATTTTGTCAGGTGAGCGATACAGGCTCAGTCTCTGAGTCTCTAGTTTTGAGAGACCAACCCTTTCTCTGGACCACAATTCTCTTGCATTAAGTCTTTTGCAAACAAATTCACCCCATAAAATGCCAATAGAAACCATCTCTTCTCTTCCTCTGAAATGGCCTCAATTTCATTTGTTTACAAAGACTTAACCAGGAAGTCTAAAATTGGATGTGTTTAAATTTGATCTCTAAGGTCAAGGGGACTGCAACTGTGAAAATATAGAATCCACAATCGCATCGAGTGAGAAACGACATTTCTACACTAGAGATAGTTAAATTTTCAAATATTTTAAACGCGAGGCTTGCCGAGCGTTTAAAATATTTGAAAATTTAACTCAGTATCGAGAGTGTAGAAATGTCGTTTCTCACAAGATACGGTTGTGGATTTTATTTCTCTAATGATTTCGAGGAGATTTTTAGCAAAAACATGACCCCCCCTTTCTGGTGATCTGAAATAAATGTGTTCTTTGGAAGTGACGTCATCAGGCATGGTCGCCTTTTTTCATGACGTCACAATGGTAAAGTCGGAAAACGGCAAACATATTTGACGTCATAATTGAATTTCCTCCAATCACTTGCCGAGAACAACATTCTCTCTAGAGAGGAGAAACATATTTCTCCAACCGCTCAGGAAACGTGAAAACAGGACAGAAATTAGAGAAAGAGAACTTTGTTTACCCTTGAAAAGTTAAACTCATCCAATTAAGAAAGTTCTTTTAGAATTTAGTGAAAAGGGAGATGGTCAGTGATGTTGATAAGGGAAACCCTGAACTCCATAATTAATACTTTGTCATTGATAAAAATGAACTTTGATGACACAATATGGCAGAACATTCATAGTAAAGCTGATAATGTAAACAAATAGTTTTGTATGCTGAGCTACAATTTTCCTGTTAGTTGAAGTGTTAAAGAAGACTTAAGAAATAGATTATTGCAAGCAGACCTTATATTTGTCAATATTTTATACCGAGTGATAGGGAGGTATAAAATGAAGACAAATATAAGGTCCGACCATGTTCTAATTCGCATAGAGCCCAATTGCAATAATCTATTTCGATTCTAATGTATTTAACTAGAATTTTGAACATTCGAAGCGGCTCTTAGAGAGCAATATTCAGTTTTGCACTAGAATTGAAATATGTTAGAAAACTGCATACAAACACATATAAATGGACATAGAGAAATCTTTATTCTTTGTTTTATTAATGTAAGTGACTCATAAGCTTATGAATTTATACAAATAATCTGTTATAAAACATATAAAATATGGATATTTTGAAATCAAAGCGGGTATAAATGTGAGCTGGTTATGTTTCGGATTTATATGACTGCTTAGTTATGTTATTTTAGAAGCCAAATTAGGAAAGAATGGGAATAAAACTCATATCTATAACTTTATTAACGATAAAAATTAAAACTTTATATTTAAATTGTAGAGTATGATATGCAACATAGATAAGATTTCATAACAACAACACATTAGTTGCTAGGTTACGGTTATGTCAATTTCAGCTCCGAGTCTTAAATTTAGTAACAGTTGTAAATTTCCAATTGTTATTATTTGATGTGGATTTCGGGTTGATTCTTTATCTAAAACGTTATTTACGCAAAATTAAATGAATATTGAGTGAATAAAATGTGAAATTATGCATTACGAATGTCCTTTTTTAACAAAATATACGCATGTGCTAAAAGATATTGTTGGAATTAGAACATAGCTTTGTTTCCAAAGCGAAAGAAGAGTGTCATATTAGAATACCCCTTTGAATCTCTTTGTACCTGGCATGTTTTCAAAAATTGTTGGTGTGGACCACAGATTTTGTTGACAACCAGTAAAAATACATAAAGCATCATTCATTATTAGATAAATTACTTTCGGGTTGGGCATCTACTAATTGTTTATAAATATTTTCACAATTGAAATAAGACAGCTCATTAAAATTATTGCAGTTTGAGTTAACATATGTGTTATGGTCTCATGTTCATTTACTTCATATCCTTTCATGAAATATTTAATACAGGAGTTTGTCTTTTAATGCAGTGTGGAGGTGGTAAAACATTTCTCGGTGTTATAAATGTATGCTCTTTATTTTTCTTACATATGGTGTACTTGTACATGAGATAATATCTCATGTGTACACTTTGTTTATTTACAATTATCTAAATTTATGCAAATTCTAAAACCTAAGGTTTAACTCCCTCCATAGTAGTTTTGTCCTTAGCTAAATTTGATGTTACTGATTATTCGGATTGTGTTTGGTTTTATGCTTTTAACATTTTTCGCAATAATGACTTTCCTAGGTTTGGGTTCAATATGTGCTAAAAGATATTGTTGGAATTAGAACATAGCTTTGTTTCCAAAGCGAAAGAAGAGTGTCATATTAGAATACCCCTTTGAATCTCTTTGTACCTGGCATGTTTTCAAAAATTGTTGGTGTGNATGGTCTCATAGAATGAAAAAGATAACAGGAAACACCTACAATGGCCAAAAACATAGCCACATGCCACAAAGTAAATAGGAACTGCACAAGAAAAAAAACCACAATAAAAATACAAAAGACAAACATAAACAACAATAGGAACTCAGGACAGCCGGACTTGGTACTGGCACTAGCAAAATCCAGCGGTAGGGTTAAACTGGTTTATGGGTACCCAAACCTTTCGTGTTTCATGTTCATTTACTCCATATCCTTTCATGAAATATAGTGTATACGTTACAATAGAAATATATTGTAATCTGATTTTTTTTGTGTTAAAATTTTTTTTTTTTGATAATTTACTCTGGAAATAAGGGCAGTAGAATACAGAGAGAACAAAGCACAAGATTACATAAACCAACGTCCAGAGACAAGGCAAAAACAAGAACACAAGAACAGAAAAAATGTTTTGGGTCGTTTTAACCTGGATATGGGAAGTTGTCTCCTTGACATTTACCCCATTTCCTTTCTTTTTCATACAGTAGACCAATGACACTACATGCCCATAAAACACACATACACTCAAAACTAAAGCACTGACAGTGTTTAAAAAACAGAGTGCCTTCAGTTGCATTTTCTGCACTGTATACAGCATTTTGATGAGAAATGTATTTGTATAAAGGAAAATATAATAGTCTGTTGAAGAAACAGTATTCATGTACCAATTCTGGTTTCTTTAAATCACAGAAAAAAAAGCACAAATAGAATGCTCACAGAAATTAAAACTTGTAGCCTGTTTCTATTTTACAGGGGTATGCTCAAGTTGTACACAATGCACTGTTTGACTTCAACAGGTAAGGAGAACTTGATATAAAGTCTAGCATTTTTATAAGCACATGTTTATAAATAAAATTCTTCAGGTGTATTGTCATACTAGCACTTCACATAATTGCATGAATATTGGAGAATATAATAGGGAGAGGCAAAGTATTCTAACAATATGTACAAATTTAAGGACTAGAAGACAGTTACATCATAAGGTCTTTTCCAGAAAAATGAACATTGGGATAGGAACTCAACTCAACTCAAAATTTAGGGTACCACCACCAGAATTTTATTTCTTTTTTCTTGGTATTAGCAATTGGTATATTTAACACCCCAACACCAAGGTAAAAATAAATAACTTGCACTCTTGCTCCTCTATAATTTTTTTTCTGGAAAAGTCCTAGAACATTAGTGATGAAAGTGTATTCACATAGCATTATCATGGTTATAGAAATCAAAAGATATGTTATAAATTAACCAAACATTTTCACAAACATATTGAAATTTTCTTCAAATAAAACTATTCTATCTAAAATTTTATTCACTTTGGATAACTGAAAAATTATATTTTTGTGTCACCTGCTGTAAGCAGAGTCGACACATAGGGATTACTATACATCATCTTACTTGGTCGTCGTCATCCTACGTCGTCCTGCATCATCTGTCTGTTTTTGAATCCGCAACTCCTTCAAAACTTCTAGTCCGATTCCAACCAAACTTTCAGGATATGTTGTTCACTTGTAGTTGTGCACCTGATACATGGAATTTTGATTTTCATTTTACATAGTTTAGACATATGCAGAGCCAAAGTTGCTCATTTGTTATTCTGGTTAGTTAATCCTCAACTCCATCATAGCTATATGTCAGATTCCAACCAAACTTGAAGGATATGTTGTTCACCTGATCTTGTTGTGCATCTGATATGTAATATTTTAATTTTACAGATTTTAGAGGCTCACTGAGCCAAAATGGCTCATTTGTTAATTTAGTTTGTTAATGTGGTATTCTTTCAAAACTATAAGTCATATTCCAACCAACCTTTCAGAATTTGTTTATCACTTGATTTAATTGTGCACATGATACTTAAAATTTTGATTTTACAGATTTTAGAGGTTCACTTGGCCAAAAATGATTCTTCTGTAGTGCAGGTGACACAAGTGTTCCATGGAACACCCTTCAATTTTTAGCACATTTTAGGGGGTGTTTAAAACCTCTTTGATGTTGATCTTGTAAACACTTTTTACCTTTTGGGTTGTTTTCAGCCACTCAAAGATAGAAAAAAATACACTCATGAAATGATATCATTTCCCATGTACTATACATATATGGTTTATTCATATGACATTTAATGATAAATTACCATTTATTACAGAGCATATGCAGTAAAGAATGAAGAATCACAAGGTGGATGGTTTTCTGCATTTGCCTCAATGGTTTGTCTTAGTGTTTATTTTGTTGAAATTTTTTGTTTGGTATGAACTAGGGAAGAAAGGTAAACACTTAACATTTAGGGAGGTTTTCATTGCCATAATAAGTGTCATAAAATCTTACAGAAGCAGAATACAGTAATAGAAAATTATGATCATACATTATTAACAAAAAATAGAATAAATAAATAAAAGATGGCTGAAGAAGACAAAAACAACAAACAAATCCCTAAAAACAAAACATAAAAAAGAAAAAAACAATTCAATAAACAAAAAACAAAAGAAAAGGAAAAAACACACTCCTGTAACCATCTGCATAAAGGTCTTTAAAAATTGTTTGACAAATAGTAATTTTAAGATTTTTGTTCAAAATCAGGATATGGTTATGAAGAACACAAAATGATTTCCTTTGAAATGATTTTTCATCTCTGTATCTCTCTATAACTTAATCTACAGAAATCATAATAAATGTACCTTTGCATTATATTTCACATGTTTGATGTCATCTGTACATTGCAATGACTCCTGGGGTTTCAGATGGGTATCATGTCTTAGCGTAACAAGTTTGTGGGCGACATGTCTCATGCAATGGCATGAACTTCCCATTCATCATTAAGTATAAACCAGGAAGGTCATTACACAGATACAGGGTTTTATTTGTTTATATCTGAATGGTATTACTTATTGACATTAGTCCCAAAAAATCTGAAATTTTGTAAATAATTTGAAATGCCATGTTCAAAATCAAAATGGAAAAAAATATTGAATTAAATATTGTTTGTTTGTTGAAATAAATGTTAGAAAATGAACAGAATTATAGTGCTACCAATATATTGGGTTTGTCTTAAAAAGTGAGAATTTTTTAAAGGGAGGTAATCACAGTCAGATATTTAAAAAAAACACTGATGCATATAATTTGTCCTTGCTTATAAAAGATATCTTGTTTTCTTGTATCTGTCCTTTTTAAAAATCCAAAAATTGTTTGCCCCTCCAACCAAAGCAGAGGGGCATATAGTGTTCAGGTCTATCTCCTTCTCTCAGTTTGTCTGTCTATGTTCTTCCGTTTGTCCGGCCAAGTAAGGCTAACCCTCAGATTTAATTTTTTTTATGTGAAGGATGTATGCTATTATCGTGAAGCTTTATATAAATTCACATCAGGGTATGATAAAAAAGAATCATTATAAAAAATTGTTGAATCTACAAACTTCATGCTTCACTGATCAGGTAAAAAGGGGGATAGTATGTATTCATGTTTACCCGGAGGTTTTAAGTTGTTTATCTGTGATGGATATATGCTACTATCATGAAGCATTATAAAATTACACACTCAGGTTAAATTAAACAAAAATCATAATAAAAACTTAATTGTGCTACCAACTTCATGCTTAAATGATCATGGAGAAAAGGGGGAGAACATGATTTAAGTTTTTTTTTCTGTAAAGGAATGTATGCTATTACCATGAAACCTTATATAAATACACATTAGGGTATAATTAAACAAAAATCATGATAAATATTTATCTATGCTACCAACTTCATGATTTATTGATCAAGGACAAAAAAAGGGGGGGGGGGGAGTATGAATTAAGTTTACCTGCAGGTTTAAGTTGCTTTTCTGTGAAGGATGTAAGCTAATACTATTGTTATAAAACATAATATAAATACATGTACCCGTCAGGGTAGAGTGAAACAAAAACTGTAATCGTTGCAACCAGTTTCATGTTTCATTGATCATTCAATTGTTCAAAACAGTTGTGAGACATGGCATTGTGTCCCTTAGTCACATATTCTTGCTTTGGAAAAGATGTTCTATTTTATTTTATCCTTTTGGAACAAATGTTATGACAGAACTTCTGTTCGGTGACAACTCTGGCTAGCACAGTTGAACTGAAGAATCAATCCATAAGCTCAATCAATCTTTTTTGCTGTTGAAATCAGTTTCTACAACTTAGTAGGCTTCCTCTCACAAATAATTTGAATGCATGACTAGAATTGATGAAATTGACAGCATCCCTACGATGTTAAGGAAATACTTTGAAATAATTTAATTTTTTCCATTTTTCAAAACAAAAATGTTCTTTTTTTGTGGCGAATGAAACTTCAGTGTGGCTAATTATAATTTGCACCAATTAGCCACTTTGGCTAAAGGAAATTTTGGCCTACCGCTAACACAGCTTATATATTGGTAAAATGTTTCTGTTATAAAATATCATCACCATAATTGTATTGCATCATACCTGATTAACTGTTCAAATATCATTATACCCCCGGCAAACAAACTTTGGGGGGTATATAGGAATCACCCTGTCTGTCCATCTGTCTGTCCATCTCTTTGTCCGTCTCTCCATTCGTCTGTCCATCTGTCCATCCATGTACCTTGTCAGCGCATGTTCTCCTAAACGGCTGCTTGGATTTTGATGAAATTTTACACAGTAGTAGTACACCATCTGAAGATGTGCATGAAGTAGAATGGTTGCTGTCTGACATTTTGAAGGGGATATAATTTGTCTGGAAAAGGGGGGAGAACCTTGTCAGCACATGATCTCCTAAGCGGTTGCATGGATTTTGAAGAAATGTTACACAAGTGTAGTACACGACCTGAAGATGTGCATGAAATAATATGGTTGCTGTGTGAAATTTTTAAGGGGGATAATTTGTCTTTTAATATTTTATTGAAAAAGGGGAGGGACCAAATCTTGTAGCACATGTTCTCCAAAATGGCTGCCTAGATTTTGAAGGGGAGATATTTCATCTTAAAATATTTTCTAGCAAAAAGGGGGGAAGAACCTTGTCAGCGCATGTCCTCGTAAACGGGTTCTTGGATTTTGATGAAATGTCACACAGTTGTAGTACACCATTTGAAGATGTGCATGAAGTAATATGGTTGCTGTCCGAAATTTTGAAGGGAAGATAATTTGTCTTTGAATATTTTCTTGAAAAAGGAGGAATTTATATCATTTTGTTCATACTTGTATTGTGGTCACATTTGTATTGTGTCCACAACTGTAATATGTCCATACAGGCTTACTTTAGACTTGCCATATTGATTCAGGGTTAAATTAGCGGGGGGTATAACTGACTGCCATTCGGCGACAGCTCTAGTTTGGTACTGTAATAGTATGTCCATTATCACAATGAAAGATGTAACACAATGGTTCCTCACGCAAATGAAAGGTTTCAAGTGATTCAGGACATTTTAGCCAAACCCTTTTCAGATTTTTAGTTCATCTCAACCAAGTTGAGGGGGACAATTGGGAGTATCGTGTGTGTCTGTCTACATCCATGTCTGCATTTAGGTATATATCTTGGTAACTATGAAGGGTAGGGTCATTTAATTTTGCATACAGATGCAACTCTGGTTATCTCACAGCTTCCCAGAAAATAAGTTTTCTTTGACCTATATTTACCACTTGATTTCCTTCCATTTAATTTTAAGTTTGTGTACCTGTATCTGAGTAACTGTACATGATAGAATCATCAAACCTTGCATTCCCATGTGTTTGGTTAGCGTCCAGGCAAAATAAGGTCACTTTGACCTATTTTTCTACATGATCAACTTACATTCAAGTTTATGTAATAGTTCATATATCAACTGTACATGGTAGGATCATCTAATGTTGCATGTGCATGCAGGTAGGTCATCATCCAGTCAAAATTTTGTCACTTTAACCTATGTTTTCCACATCAGATTTATGTCCGAGTTCATATCTTACTTAGTGGACTTAGTTATTTTAGAATCAAGGACAAATAAGGCTTTTGTGACCATGTGCCAAAATCAGGCAAACTTTGTAATCTTTTTATTTGAAGAATTTTAACTTGTTTGTTTATTTAAATTTTGTAATCGTTGATTACCTAATTTTTTTAATATTTTTAAGCTGAATTTTAAATTATTTGCTAGCAAATTTGGAGTAAAATACTTTTCTTGTAATTCCCATCAAATCATATTTGACCATTCATATATTCTAAACAGACTTTCAGAAAAGCAATTTTCTTAGAAAAAAAATTGTGAAAATTTTATACACATATACACATTAAAAGCAGTCACCAAGCAGAAATAAAAAGTATACAAATTATATATCCAGTTTTGCAATCTTTTTGTTAATTTTTATGTAACTTATAATTTTTTTCCAGGTTGGTAACATGTTTGTTGCTGATGAAAAACAGATAGCTGCAGTCAGGTATTAAGTTTTCTTTCAGTCAGTAAATGAAAAATAGGGTTGATAGAATTTTGGCAATTCAATACGCAAGTACACAATACTTGTGAGTATTCGAGTACTCTAATGTAGCTTGAGTTGTATAAAGATCTAGATATAGCAGAACAAAGACCTATCTCTCTTTTGGAATGTCATTCACTACTAAACAATCCTTAAAGTTTTGTTGTTTCAGTTCAAAATATTAAGATAAACATCTGTCTCTTAAATCAAGTTAAACATGTACGTTAAACACTCATTAACGAAAATAGACAACATGTCATGTGGAAATTTGTAAATGATTTAATACAATGTGCATAGTGTAAGGTATTTTTGTTTGTATTTAGCAGGGATGTCAAAATGCATGAAAAATGCCACTTGAGTACTCAGATTCAATACTCGAGTATACTCGAGTACTCATTGATCTTACTAGACTTCAAGATTCTTATTATTCAATGATATATATCTACAATATTGCTCAAATGCAATAACAAGAGCACAAATTACTGTTTGTGTTCCATTATAGCCAATCAAAGGTTTGATTAAACACCATTCAATAAAAGTGAAATTATATACAAGTTTTTTTTTTTATATAACAACTTGTTTTAGTTTAGTAAGACGCTTGTCTGATTAATCAAATTGTGTAAATCACAATTAACGCTTATATAAACATCTGGGGACAACACAGTTTTAATCAAATAATTTTTCAGTAAAGAAAATTATTTGATCACAAAGTGTACATTTTCAGCATTTCAGTTGTTAGACAGCCGATTTATTCAAAAGCACTATTGAGTCGCAAATAAGTCTTTAGATAACAATCTGGCTGCTCAGCTACATGTACTTACATATTTTAGTCAAATCGATTCTTCGTATGTATTATTTTAATTTCAAATGTCAATATAAAGCAAGCTGATTTTCGTCAAATATAAATTCATTTTAAGGTAGTTCGGGTGACTAAAAACAAAACGATAGATTTTATTATTTTTCTGTGAATGAAAGCTTATTACATGCACTCTAAAATTTTAGTAAAAAATCAATAGGTCACCGAACTCGTTTTTCCGGGATAAGCTTCCGAAAATAGCAAGATTTCGAGCTTTTTTATATAGGGATAAAATACTATTTTATAATTCTTTATATGAATAAAACGATAGATTTTGTTGAAAATGTAGTATAAGCTGTGTTAAAGAAATAACTTTGGAAATATGAAATAAAAAAATGGGGTCACCGATCATATTTTTGAAAAAATCATGAAAATGTGATTTTTCCCTTATTATTTCTTTAGGATTATCTCCCCTTAATAAAATTAGAGTTTTTCAAAAATGTGATATATTTTGCACACTTGCAGCATAAATGTTGCTTATTTCGTTTTCTTCATTATCAGTGAACTATTCAAAATCATTTTTACAACATTTTAATGGTAAATTCCAATTTTCACCACATGCGCAAGATGGATGCGCAGTTTTAGACACCCGAACCACCTTAAAGCAACAGCAACAAATTTGCTCTAATGTGTACGTTAAGAAAAGTCTGCTAAGTTTGTTATATTTACAGCTACATGTACCAACAGAGTTATTTCTAACCATGTCTTATACTTGTTACGACAAAGGGTTCAGTTTTCATTGTTTTTTTTTTTATAATTTTTGCAATTTGAGATGGAAAGGTATTTTTTTGTGAGAAAATGAAATTGAAGATTAAAAAACATCTCACTTTTCTAGATTTTTATTTGATGTTAATACAAAAATCGCTTGTAAGAAATATAACATGATAAAAAAAAATATTTGGGGAGATATTTGCTTTTGAATTTTAAATAGCATAGACTGACTACATGTTTCTTTAGATGTTCAATATATGTTAGTTAATAGTGTCTATCTAGGGGGAAGTAACGGGTTTATTATGTTTTAAAGCGCAATGCTCTGAAATTGGGAGGCAGTCGTATTAACAGTGAATGGCAGTTTTAATGCCGAGTATTCGAGTACCAATTAGGTACTCGTTACTCGTACCTTCCGAGCGATACTTGAGTATTCGAGTACTCGTTGACATCCCTAGTGTTTAGATAAAAAACAAACTTGCTTTTCAAAGTCTTGGAAGTTCTTTCAAACAGAATAGATGTTGCCAGCAGTGCAATTAAAGTACAGTTGAACTGTGATGGCTTGAACTACAATAACTCAAACACCATGGATGTCTCGAACCCTTTTTGTGGCCCCTTATTTGGAATTTTAACATTGTTTGACCTCGATAGCTCAAACATCCCTCTACCTTGAATTGTTTCTATCTGTCCCTCAGGTGTTGAGGCTTATGTTTACAAGACTATGATTGCTCTGCATATAGAAGGATGGACATACATTCAGACAGATGGGCATGCACAGGAATAAATCAACATGCCCAGCGACTGAAGTTGCTTGGGCTTAACAACAACTGTTTACAGAAATATACACTAAGATGGACCAATTATATTTCCAGAAATTAATTTCAGAGGAGTTATTTAAATCATTAAATGCTGTTCATGTTTTTCAAACTTTAAATTTTCTTTTCAGGGCAAATGATTCTATTTTATTAGCTTTATATGAAGCACTTCATCTCAACAGAAACTTTATCACAGCTCTCACACATGTAAGTAGTCATAGAGGAGAAATACTTTATAATAATTCATTTTCGTTGGCGTAAAACTTCGTGGATTATATCTTTAAAGCTGTTTCGTGTGGACAAATTTTTGTGGAATTCATACAATATATAGTGATTACTATTGCTGGAATTAAATTCGTGGGATTTAATTTTGTCGATAAATCATTTCCTATGAAATAAGCAACATTTAATCCCCCACGAAGCTTTCTGCTTTTACAATAGGTGTTCATTAAGGCTGCCACACTTAACCTTGCTGCAGATGAATTGAACCATATGATTTTTGTTCATATCAAGAGATTGATATGTAACGAAGAACCTACAAAATGTGTAATAATAAAATCATAATGGATAAGTGTATGTTAATTACATAATTAGTCAGTAAGTTTTAGTTACACATACCCACTATAGTTTTTTAGCACAGAAGGACATCAATAGATCTTTTATAGTCAACAAAAGCATCTCTTATGCTATGCCCTATGCTAGTTTATGCATGATTTGTTTACTGTTTTATTTATTAACATTATGTATGGTGTATAAGTTGTAAAAATTTGAGTCCCTGCATTGCAGCTCCAACAGGTTGTGTATTGATTTTTATCTATGTTGAAGAAACATTAATATTGTCAAAACGACCATCTTCATAATTCAAATGTTGGCATATTTGGTATTCTTCTATTCCCTGGAATTTCTGTTTATTCCGTGGTATGTTATTGAAAGCCTATGAGTTGAGGACTGTAAGTAGTGCTTGATCAGCTGTTATATGTAAAACTACTAAATTTACATTTATGATATTAGAGGGCCCTAATGAAAATTAGACTTGTTATTTAGATTACCCTTTTAAAATGAAGTATTTACCGACTATGTTCGCTAGAAACCCTTACAACTCAGATTTTTTCAACATACCCTATAGACTTAACTGAATTTAATAATTTTTGTTTCAGACTCATACACCTTCAACAGCGACCACACCTCCATCATCACCTGTCCTCACCCCAGGAAATCTATTGTTAAACACAGGTAAGATTTCAGACTCATGCTTAAACAGCGACTGCACCTCCATCATCACCTGTTCTCACGCCAGGAATCTATTGTTAAATACATGTAAGTTTCAGACTCATGCTTAAACAGGGACCACACCTCCATAATCACCTGTCCTCACGCCAGGAAATCCATTGTTAAACACAGGTAAAATATCTATTATAATTTTAGGTCAGTCAAATTATTTGGTTCTCAGGCTTTCCCACATCTCTTTTTTAGGTTACCTCCTTTTCTCTTTATTTTCCTACCCTTTTTGTGGAATAAATGATACAGTTTTTATGTGCCTGTCTAACAATGGATGTATTATGTATACCATTGTCTGATTGTTTGTATACTGTAAAGGTACTGTTGTTTGTTGGGTTCCAATTTTTGTAGATTTCATGGTTGGCTTAAACCACAAAATTAAATTCCCAATGAAATGCATTTTTGCTGTTAAGTTTTAATGCATAGACTTCCAAACCAGGAAATAAAGTATACAAGAAATAGTGATATGTATGCAAACACCAAAAATTGATGTCCATGAATAAAAGTACTTCCACAGTATCTATCCGTCCATTTCATATGTCACACTCTAACTTGACACCATTTGGCCAATTTACTTCAACTTTGTTGAAGTATTGGGTATGATGGTCTCCCGATGGTCTCCCGATCTCCTTTTTCTTGAAATTTCAATTTTTCTTGCAAGAGTTATGGGACTTTAATCATCAATTTTTAGCTAATGTTTTACATTTCATACTCTAACTTGACAACCATTTGGCCAATTCGCTTCAAATTTTGTAGAGGTATTTGGTATGATGGCATCACAATCTGTGAATTTTTTGTGAAATTTCAAGGGTTTTTTATGGAGAAATAGGACTTTATTTGTCAGATTTAAGTCATTTTTTTCCTTCTTATTAATACTTTGATCAGCTCACTTCAAGCTTTGCAGAAATCAATAAAAGTTTTAAAGGGTTGTAGATGGCCTATAATGCTACTTGGCGCAACTGTTTACTTGGTACTATGTTTTTAAATATCTAGGCCACCCTTGAGAAAAATTCTTTGTTTTTAATTCCCTGGCAACTTGCACCTTT
The DNA here is from genome assembly GCA_002080025.1 of Modiolus philippinarum. Lineage (NCBI taxonomy): Eukaryota > Metazoa > Mollusca > Bivalvia > Mytilida > Modiolidae > Modiolus > Modiolus philippinarum. Next base: position 33,792 of record MJUU01065841.1, read on the forward strand.
TTATGCAGGTAGATGGGAAGGGGGAAAAAGAAGAAAATCATAGATATAGAAGGCATGTTAAAAAGTGAAATAAATGTGGTCAAAATGAGTAATACAGTCAAACTTCAATGAATCAAACACCTAAGGGATCTATGAAAACAATTTGATATGGGGGTGTTTGAGCTATTAAGGTTTAAATTTGAACATAGGGTCCAGAAAAAGGATTAGGGACCTCCATGGTGTTGGAGTTAATGCAGATTGAGCCATCAAAGTTCAAATGTAGATGCATAAGACCTAATTAGTGGGAAAAGTCCAAACTATAAATTAGGAAATAAACAAATACATAAGGGAGAGACTGCTGCTAGATATACCCATACATAAATTACTAAGATAGTTATTATATTTTGTATGGCAGTGATATGTTAATATAAAAATAATGTTGTTTTTTTTCTTTTCATAGCACCTCCGAGTGACCCAGTGTTGTTAGAACCAACATGTCAGCCAACAAATTTACTGGTGACATTCCTTGAGTACAGTTCTATTGTAACACAGGATACTAAAGGTGAGACATAATTAGGGTTGAAATTATACAAAAAAGTGATGTAAACTTGTAAGCCTCAGAAACGAAACAGTTTTTGAAAATCACAACATAGATTCAATTACTAGATCCAAATTTAATTTGCATCTAAATAGTAATTTACGTACTGACTGTTGTTTTAAAAGATCCATGTAATTACCCATTAATACTAATATTTTCTTGTTCAAAAAGATATTCTTTAAAATTATGTTACAAAAATTATTTGAATTTTGTTAGCATTAATGTACTCGATCTTTGTGAATCAGTGCACCCTCAGATCTGTACAGATGAATTATGGGAATATATCTTTAGTTTTAGGGAAAATATCTCCCAAGTATTAATGACAGAAAAAATTACAACCAAACACAAATATGATATGCACAGATCTGATTGTATAAATATATCTTTGTATTTTAGATGAAATTCAGCACAACAATGCCAAATTATGTTTAATTATACTGACTTGTATTTCTGAGGTAAGTTGACTATAGACGTTAAAGGGAGACAACTTAAAAAGCATGCTGGAAAATAACTAACTCTACAACGAACAGAAACTTAACTTCAAATGACAAACACTTAAATTATCCAACTTTCTTGTCTGTTAGTCTCACTTGTTATCAAAAGCCTAGTATGCTCCCCTAAAAACCAGTCATTTAAAAAAAAAATTACAATATCTAAAGTTTAAAAATTTTATAAACTGATTGTGTGCCTTTAAATTATTTGTTCTCTGTCAGATCTACATGTATGTTTTTATTTATTTTATTTTTTGCCTTCGAAGTTTATTAAATTTACTACAATTTCTGTATTTTGTTGTATTTCACATTTTAAATCAGAAAATGTTTATGAAAAGAAGATTTTTTAATAATAGTGAATATGGATAAACTTTTATGATATTTATAGATTTTTGAATTAACCAGAATACATTTGCTAAGTAACTGGACATTTCATTATTACATTTCAGGATCAGTATGCCAATTCACTGATGCATGATATTAACATGAACTTCAGAGTCCCTTTACATAGAATGGTAAGAGAAATACAATGTAGCAATACATGTACATGTAGTTACAAAATTGTGTAATCAAACAATAATAATACCTTAGAGTCAGAAATTTTAATCAAAAACCAGTCAATTTCATGAGAATATTTTAAAAAGTACCTTTTCAATGTGAAAAACAATTTGAACAAAATACTTAAATAAGGATATACAAAAAAAACATATCAATGTACAGCTTTATAAAAATCTAAACCATAATAGTATGAACTTCCATAAATTTGAAAATGTAACGAAGTGCTCCAGATTGGCCATGCAGAGTACCCATCAGAGTTTTCTAGTATTTTTCTTCAAATATTTGATTAGTAAAAGTATCTTCACCCCGCTCACTCTCTTAGATGTGTTTACTTCTATTGATTGTAATTTTTTTCAGCCAATGAGACACAGAAAAGTGAAAGTAGAGAAAGACATTCCCTCAAGACCCCTAGTTTGTGCTGTATTAGGTCTGTGTAAAATGAATTTCAGTTTGGATAAATTAAACAATTTATGTGTTTAACCTCTTTAACAATTTGAAAAATGAAATTAATTTAACATGTAAATTGTTTGTACCGGACACTACATTCTATATATTGACAGTATTAATGTTTTGAGAACAACTGTTTAAATATATATTCAACAAAAGCGGGGAATTATTTATGAAACCAGGTCACATTTTTTTTTTAATATCAATTGCTGATGATTAAAAAATGAAAAATCACATAAAAATGTTATAAATTGAAATTGTACATAGCAGACTGATATAATATGTAATGTTATATTTCAGTGTGTAATGTTTTATTACAATTTATGAAAATGTGTGATATTTAATGAATACTTATTACAATGTATAGTGTTTTATTAAAACATTAATTTTTTTATTACAAAGTGTGATGTTTTATATTATATAGATTTAATGGTAGAATTTATCATGAGTCATATGATGAAGACCTTTCCATTAGAACTGTATTTGTAAGTATTTAGTTGTCATATTATAGAATTAAACTCATATATTGAAAGCTTTCTTTTATCTAATACACACCATAGCTTAAATATCTTCAAATTTTATTCCATCATATTCTTTTACTGAGTTTTGATACAAAATTGCTTAATACATGTATTGTTTATTTTGTGATTGTACATGATCATCAAAATGAAAATAAGCAATAAAATAAATGTATTACAAGATATAACATTGCAACTATCAAAGACACTTGTAATAAATCATTCAACATTTTAAATATATCCCAATCTGAAGGAGTGGGATATACTGTTTCACCGATGTTCACCATTCTATCCTTCCATCCATCACATCATAGTTTGAAGCCCTTTTCAATAACTATTTTTTGGAGAAGTACAACATTTAATCTCAGAGTATGATTTAGCAAGATTTTTTTTTGCCATGTTTGGTATGCCTGGTAACGGTATTTTGGCTGTTTCCCAGCTGGTATCATGTTTGAAAAGGCAATAGCAAAAAAAATAATAATACCCACAGAGGGAAACTACTATTTCCAAATTACAATTTTAAAACCAAATATATCCAGGAAAAAGTTTTTAAAAGTGCTTTGAAAGATATTATCAAGTGATCAATACTTGCATGGTTTCTGAGCCTAAAGTTATTTTCATTTGAAACAAATTTTAGATATCCTTTATGAGGGACATAGTTTTTTACACATAAATTGTCATAAATCAACAGTATTTACAATTAGATAGTTTGTCCTGGAAGTAAGATATATTGTAAACTCTGAAAAAAATACAGGCTTCAAGGTCTTCGTTGAATCACTTATCTGACAAAGTGCTTCAGAATAGAATGAGCAACCTTGGAAATTTTTGTTTGCTTGAGATATACTGTCATTCATAAATAAATACTGAAGCATGTCTAAACTGAGCCTTTCTTAACATAAGAAAACTCTGAATATACCCAATATACTTTAAAGACCTTAAGGGCTATTCCATTAAAAAGGTACCAGGGTTGGATGGCAGAAAATGAAATTCTTGTGGGTTCTTGTCAATTTTATATCTTATTGTTATACTCATATTTGTCCATTATCCTTGATTGTGGGATAGTAGAAAATTGCCTTCCACCTTGGTACATGCATTTTAATGGAAAAGCCCTAGGTATCAATATCTGTATATACCTGTGTAAACTGACCACCTGTCTAACCCAAACATAATCGATTTAGTTTAGACAAGTTTCACTTAATAGATATTTACTTTGACCTGTATGTTTGTTTACAGGAAATGCTTAGGCATAATTCACAGAGTTCTGTGTTACCAGAAAAAATGTAGAGTGAGGATTCAGTATCCATGGAAGGAATTATGGACAGGTATGACAACTTGTATTTTGCCTTTTCAACTAAAATATATTTACCTCTTAGTTTAAAACTTGAGCAGAAGGCAAATTAGGTTGTGTTTTTGTATTAAGTCACATCAAAAGAAATATTTACTCCTCACAGATATTGTGATTTCAGATTTTTCAACAGGTACCCAAATCCTATTTTTATATAACTTATATCCTTCAGCTTCATGCTTAACCAATTAATAGTCGGAGACAGGCCCTTTTAAAGTTGCACTTCAAAAACAAATGAAGATTTCACAAATGTTCCAATATAATGAACGAAACCTTTCTGCAAAAGCACATCTGAAAATTTTGATCAGAAAAAAAAATCTTATGCTGTTTGTTACTACATCCAGAGATGCCAACCCCTCCGATTTCAGTGGAGTTTCCCCGACTTTTTTGCCAAAAATCCGCTTTCCGATCTTGTCATGAAAAAACTCTGATTTTTTCCAATCCGGAATTTTTCCGTTATCGGGTAAGAAATTGGTGGATTTTTAGTATTGATCACTTCCACGCTTGAAAATCCCGTTTAAAAAAGCGTTTATCTGATATCAGATTGATAAAAATGGCCGATCTTGGCAGAAAACGTGATGGCTGAATTCAAAAGCCCAAAAGTTTCTTAATTCCCCGAGCTTGCCTCGAGCTGCCCATAACTCCAGATCGTGAGAGGACCCCACTTAACGCGGTGAATACTCCTATTTTTCATCAGATGGGGTTAGCATCTCTGCTACATCAAATAATATCCATGTCAGTTTTCCATTGTAATTTTAGAGTCTAATACTTTAAAAATTATGTCATTAATAATGCGTGTAGTAAGCCTTTTCTTTCAGTATTTCATAAACAGTTACATTTCAAATTTCTCTTGATTTGTTTTTTAATGCATTTCCATACATAAAGATATTCAAATTTGCATGAGCATTTCCCTGTGTTGAACCATATGTATAAAAAACACAAAAATGAAAAAATACAAACACATATACAATGTATATTGATTAAACTCAACTGATTCATATTTTATTTTTCAGCTTTAATTAATTTATTGAAGTTTATATTATCCAATGAAGGAAGCCTTGTGAAGAGACATAATAATATTTTCCATTTAAGTTCTAAGGTAAGACGATCTAATGTTAATAATTCAGCATTTTGAATAATGTATTTTTATCCATTGTTTACCATACAAGAAAGGTAGTCATCATGTTTGACCCTGATGTTGCATAGAAACACATAAAGACTTCTTGCAGTGATGGGAGTGCAAGACTATGAGAATCTAACATGGGTGAAAGGGCAAAATCAAGAAATCTCACACACCCAAGGTTAAGATTTCATTATTTTTCTGACAAGGCTTGCAAAGTCAGAGAACCATTGAAATCTTACCTGAGGGTGTCTGAGATATCTAAATCTTGGGCTTTCAACGATGTTAGATTATTTTTGTCACATTTGTAACCACAAAATACAATTTACTGGCCACAAGTCGGCACATGACATCCAATGTTCCTAGGTGACGTCTATGAGGTCATAATAAGTTGCCTGGAAATTTTTCGTCTTGTACTGGAGGGTACAAGACAAGAATTTCTTGTACCCCTAAAAACCAGAACTGGCTTATCTTTTAAGTGAGAATTGAAGGTTCTTAGATAAGTCTATATTAAAGATCAGAGATATCTTTAAACAAATGGGAGAGATTTCATCTGTGACCCAGTGGAGCACAGCTTACAAGAGTAAAAGCTGTAGAATTTTTTCACACATGTTGAAGGTCTTGGTCATTGGTCACTTTAAAATGCATAAAATAGACAATGTACAAAATTTGATTAACTTCCAATTATATTTTCATATATTTTAGGGCGTATATATTGCTAATGAAAATTGAAGGATTACTCTAGAGAGAACTGTTTCCTGGCAAAATTTCAATGTCTTATATCTCAAAAATTCTTAAATGGATGTTCAAAATTTTTTTGCTCAAGTTGTTCTGTTAGCAAAGCTCTTCAATATTGAAGGTCAGCGTTGTAGTTCTACTCACAAAATTTCTGACACTCGTACTCCCTTAAACCGACCTTATCAAGAAGCTGACCTGGAGTAATCACGGAAACTCCCAACATTTGGAAAACAATATTGTTTTATACACTACACAAGAAATAAATCTGATTACATGAACATCTGTTATATTTTCTCTTTTCAATTTTCGCATTCAAATTACCTTAACCAATTTAGCAGATCCACCATTTTTTTAACATTATGTCGTCATAAAAGTGTTAAGGAACGGGAAGTAAATTGTAAACAATGGAAAGGTGCTGCATTGAAAAACTGACTTTATTTCAAGGTGCTATCTTGGTTTGATCAAAACATTTCTGAATTTAAAAACGTAAGTTGACAAAAAAAATATTGTGTGGTCATTATAAAATAACTACAAAAACATTTTTCTTTAGAAAGAACTTGCCTAGATAGAATGAGTGTCATTTCCCGCACAACTTGGGAGAATTTGACGGAAAACCTTATTATGTACTGTAAAGAAATAGGAAATAAAAGATGATAAGCCATTTATTTGAATTTTTTAAGCTGGTATACTGTAAAATATCATCATGCTTGCTGTCATATTAAGTTTTGGATCGTTTGCTACGCTCACTTGGCCCTGTGCTTCATATTCAGGCTCAGGGCATAATATTTTATGATAAACAGCTATCAAAAGCCAGATAACATGCAGTAGAACTTTGATGGGTTGAACAACCAAGGTATGGTTCAAGCCAATAGGGTGTTCGAGATATTTAGGTTGAACTATGTTTAATCTTGATCTAAGGGACCACAAAAAAGGTTCGAGGCTACCACGGTGTTTGAGTTATTGCTGTTCAAGCCATCGCAGTTCTACTCTATACTTATACTATATTTTTTTTCTATTTATTTTCTACAGATAATGAATATCTTCAACACATTTATTACATATGGTGATACATTTCTACCAAACCCAAACAGTTATGATGAATTATATTATGAGATTATTAGAATGCATCAAGTATTTGATAATATTTACTCAATGGGTAAGTTTTTCATTCTATTTTTACCAGTTTTACTTTTTATAGGCACAGAAAACAAAAGTTCTTGTAACCAATTTTGATCAGTCTCATTGCAATTGCATTTGCCTTCAATTGATATTTTGACTGGAAACAAGAAAATGAAAATAAATCATTGAAATAAACAAAATGTAACCACTAAAGGATGTCTATTTTTTTGAATATGAAAATTGTCATGTAAAAAGGTGAATGGATATTAATTAAACAAGATGCCAATCTTTTTGCAATGTTATGTTCATTGAATTTGAACTTCTATTATTTTATTTTTTTCACATTTAATAAACATACATTTTTTCCTATTCCAGCATTACGGTACACTACAAATGAAGGAGAAAGTAAAGATTCTGCAGCACGGCTCACAAATCATCTTGTGAATATCAGGTATCTTATACTATTATAACTTTTCCCTGGTAGCAACTGCATCGGCAAACAACTGCAGAAAAGGAAAAAACTCAAATAAAAAATCTCAAACAATACAGAGGCAATACAAATGGAGAAGATATAAACAAAAGAGAACAAGAACGACAGAAACCTATAGGACTAGTAAAGCGAATTCCCACAAAAAAATTGGGAGGTATCATCAGGTTCCAGGAAGGATAATAGTCATCTGTTCCATGTTAGGTACACACCCTCCACACTGCCAATGAAAAGTTTGTTGGTATATTAAGTTTTTTTTAGTTTGGTGAAATATTCACTTCTATTTTCACATGAATACATATAAAACATTCCATTTTCTAAAGGTTGCCTGTGATGTACCCAATATTGTAAAGTAATATTTCAATCAATAATGTACAAAGATGTGAATTCAGCAAAGATATTTGCAGAAAATAACATGCAAGCTTTTCTAATTCAAGGTTAGATTGTACAATGTATGTTAATTTTAAATAATGGAATGAACACAATTTCAATCATAAGGAGTCAAATTACTTTATGTTTTTGGTCCATTCAAAGCCGTTATGTATATTTTCAGAGCCATAGTAAACCATTTTACGCCAAAAGTTGATGCATGGGCTGCATCTAAACAGTTGTCTTCCTTGACCGAAGAACAGGTATGGTATCATTTGATTCTTTTAATATATATATATATATATTAATACATGGCCTTTTCCATATCAGCATGGTTATCATCACGAAACTCCCATATCAGCCTGAGGCCAAAAATGGAACGGACAGCATTCAAACTACACCTTCTATGAATTGACACAATGAAATATTCTGAAGTACAAAGTTATATTAGCACAACTGACATACCCAAGATTACAAATTAAACACCTTTTCTGAATACCAGTCAAACCGACCTGCAACAATAAACAAGTTTTGATAGTCTAAACGACTTCCTAGATTCACTCTTATGTAACTTATGACATTTTTATGCGATGTGTAATTCAATTGGTAATTGAATTGTGCAATAAGAGACAAAATATGACAATGTAGTAAGGGCTATTCCATTTAAAATTCCCAACGGGGATGGAACACCAGTGATTTTTTTTTCTGTTGGTGGTGGATAAACTTCTATTTTATCCCAATAGTTTAATTATATATTTAAATTTTTTTCTCTTAGTGGGGGGTATAGAAATAAGTGGCATTCCCCCCCTGGTGGGAAGTTTTACTGGAATAGCCCCAAGCTAAGCATGCTATTTATAGACAATAATTTCTAATTGTGATACATATTAGATACAACTCTGAATTCTGGAATGTAATTTAGCATTAAAAATTTTGGTAAATCGTATCTTTTTGAAGATTTCCTAATAAATGAAAAATCTGGTGATTGGTTCAAATGATTGTAAATTAATGTCACTACATATATTGGACATATCTTAAACATATATTTGTGAATCTGATAAAATTTTTCTCAAAACATGAAATTTTTAACGAAGTTTAGGTTCATCACTTTCCAGCACCAATATTTCATAACTGTAATGTGTTTTTAAAGATGTAATGACATTAGAATTCCGTTTATGAGCCTAAGTTGCAGAATTCCAGCGATAAAAACAATTCAATATAATTCAAACAAAAATTTATTTGCCAAAAATATATAGTATGCTGTCCAAAAGGTTAGGTCTAAACATCAGAACTTTAAACAATTTTCTACACTGTTGTTTTCAGTACAACAAACGGAAATTATTAATTCAAATATATATGAATTATTTTATGCGAAAAAAAATGCGGTCTACCTGGGTATCACACAAACTTTGTTATTAGAGGGCTTTTCAGCTTCCCCTGATGGACTATATGGAAGTTTAGCACAATGTTGTGTGGCACCATTGGTTTTGGGATTGACAATGCGGCCGTTTTAATTTGGGCCAAAAGTGCTACATTTTGTGTTTTCACAAATATTAACTGTATGTCAGTTTTTACAATAGCTGTTCATTTGAACACAGTTAAAATTTGGCTGTTGATTTAGTGATGTTGACAGGCAACCTTTGCTTCTGAACAAAAAATCAAAAGCTAAAATCTATTCAAACAAAACAAGGTCATATTGTTTGGTTCTAGGAAGGGTAAACCAATATTGTTTTGGAGAAATTAAGTCAAAGGTGAATGTCAAAATGACAAAAATCGATGGAAATTTTCAGAAATATTTTGTTTCTAGATGCTTATAACAAAAAGACTACATTCAAGTCAAATAGAATTTTATTGTATTATTGGGTCCATGGAAAGAAGACATTATTGGTGTTGAGAAATTAGGTAAAAATTCAATGTCATAAATGACTTGCATAGTAAATATACTATGTAACAACACATTTTCCAAGGTAATTATCATGTTTTTAATGGTGCACATACTTGATTGTAAATAGCAAACTTTGGGTATAGACGATAAAAGATATCCGGAAATGTTAAAACTTTGATGAGTTTTATAAGTTACGGCTAGAACTATTTATTGGTCCCTTGCAGTTTGAAGAAATGATTTGCGTAGAATTAACTAAGCTTTGTGAAAAAAAAAAATTTAATTGATTACAGGTATTGGAAGTAGTAAGAGCAAATTATGACACACTGACATTAAAGTTACAAGATAATTTGGATCAGTTTGAGAGATATTCAGAGAAGCCAAGAGAAACTGGTTATTTTACACAACTGGTAAGTTGTTAACTACTGTGAAAGTACTATTGTTCGTGGGGTTCCAATTTTCGTGGATTTCGTGGTCCATTTAAACCATGAAATTAAGTTCCTGAAGAAATGCAGTTTTCCCATAGAGTTTTAATGGATAGAATTCAAAACTATGAATTCAAGTTCCCACGAAATGGTGATATTTATGAAAACCACAAAAATCGATGTTCACAAATAAAAGTATATCCACAGTAAGCAATCGTGTAGATGTCAATAGAAGTTATCCAATGCTAAACAGAAAGTGAACATTTTTGAAGTGGTAAAAAATGATATAAAAATGCAAATGTTAATCATACATGGTTAAACATAGAGTTCGACGTACTAGTTGTAAAATAAGACAATTTTATTGTAATTCTTGGTGTTTAGGTCACAAATGTAGACGAAGAAGGTCACAGATGTAGACGAAGTAGGTCAAGAATGTAGACAAATAATTTTGATTAATCTGTATGAGATGTATGTGTTAAAAAAAAATCAGGATTTGAGCAAATCTATCCATTTTGTTTCTTGGATAACATGTAAAGCGTTCTAAAGAATTTCTTTCTCTTTTCAGTTGAGGGGGGAGGGGGTTAGAAAAGGGTCTCTCTTTCATTATCTTACCCTTGACAAAAGTTGCCAATAGGTAGACAAGGTGTACAAAGTATGAAGGCAGTGCAGTAAACTTTCACTTTATACTTTTCTGAATAGTCCAATTTCTCAGTAACTATAAGTAGTAGGTGAATGTTATTTAGTATATACAGTGCTCTCTCGTTATACCACCCCTTTTTATGGGTCCCTCAGTTATCACCAATAATTTTCAAGGTCCATTTCTCAAAAAGTTACATAAATTCTATGAACTTTATTCCCTCGATATATTGCCACCCTCACTTATTGCCAAAATTTCCCTTGTCCAAATGGTGGCAATAAAACGAGGGTGCACTTTAGGTTGGTCTTAGGAAGTACATGACAGCCTGTAATATGGCTTTGGTCCCTGTCCTAAATTTCAAAGTCCAGTGAGTATGTGAAGTTTTTGTGATTAGTTCATTTTCTCATTAGCTAGAAGTGTTAGGTTAATGATATGTGTTATATGGGTTGTTCTTTGGTAGTATATGACAGTCTGTCATATGGCTTTTGTCAGTGACCTCAGTTTCATTGTCTAGTGAGCATGTTTATTTTTTCTGATTAGGTCAGTTTCTCATTAACTATTTATGGTATGTCAGTGATATTTGTATGGGAGTTAGTGTCATGTAGTACATGCCAGTCTGCTTTATGGTTTTTGTCTGTAACCTGAATTTCAAGGTCTACTGAGCATATTAAGTTTCCCAGTATCTATCAGTTGTAGGTCAGTGACAATTTTTAAGTGAGTTGGTCTTGGATAGCTTACGACAACCATGACAGCTACTGTATTGGTTTTGTTCTTGACCACACTTTAATGATGTAGTAGGCATGTATCTATTAGTGTTTGATCAATGACACATGCTATATGGCTTGTGCTAGTGACCAAGATTCAAAAGTTCAGTGAGCATGATAAGGTCAGTTGGGTTTTTCACATCAGCTGACAAAGCAGGGATGGGCAAGAAATCTATTAAGGTCTACATTTGTTATATTATAGTTTCAAATTGTTGACATTTGGTTTTTGAAAATCCTGTTTAAGGCTCTTTAAATTAATCACATAATAGAAATATTCTGATGTTCACATGGATCACAGGAGATTTTGTCTTTAGCTCTGTTTATGCAAACAAAATTTTCCATCAAAAAGTTTAATATCATGCATTTTTTATCATTCTTTTAGGGAAGACTTCTGAAGTTCAATCTTCCCTTATCAACTCATGTGCATTATGATATTTTCTCTAATTTCTAGCAAATATAAATGCCTCCTGACTAATGGTTATCGAAATGATAATCAACATGGGTATTATTTGATCTCAGTTGGCGATTGGTCAATCATGTAAATGTCTCGTGTCAGTTTCTAGAAATAGTGCAACCGGATGTTGATGAAATTAACACCTGCATCATTGTCTAGCGAAACGGTTTTTGTATTTTTATGACTACAATAACTCAATTTATTGATAATATGACATTTTTATCAAAACTATTATATTCAACACCCTTTTCAATGAATGGCGCAATGATACACATAGCAATGATGATAGCAACAAAATGGCGCCATACTTGAGACTAGAGACTACGGAGAACGCTTTACTTCAAATAAATTGAGTAGAAATTAGAGAAACAATCTTTAACATTGTTTTCCGGTTTATTACGACAATTTCTCACATCTCGATAGTTAAATTTTCACATTTTTAAGTCTTGGATAAACCTTGAACTTTAAAATGTGAAAATTTAACTATCTCGATGTGAGAAATATATGTAATAAACTGGAAAAACAATGTTAAAGACTATATTTTAGGGCTATTCCATTAAAAAGGATGTACCAGGGTCGGAAGGCAGAAAATGAAAATTCTTGTTGGTTCTTGTGGATTTTGTATCTTATTGCTATACTCATATTTGTACATTCCCCCTGGTTGTGGGGGTAGTAGAAAATTGCCTTCTGACCCTGGTACATGTATTTTAATGGAAAAGCCCTTAACATGTAAAACTGGTTTTAATACTGGCGACTGGATAGACATGATATTAGAAATATATGGGTAGATCTTTTTCTATGTTTACATATTCTACGATGAAAATTCTGATCAAATTGGACATTTTATATTACCAAATCCTGTGAACCCTCAATCTCAGGGTTATCCAAATACAAATTGAGTTTCTTTATTTATGACAAAAAACTATTGGGTTTTGTTATAACTCCAAAAGAGGCCTATCTGTTCCATTAAAAAAAAATCATACTTAACCATTAGACAATAGTAAAACTCTTCTTATCCACATTCTTGAGTAGTATTTGAAAAAAAATAGATAAAAAGTATATTCAACATTTGAAGGATAGTTAAGTACAAACTGATTTTCTATTTTCATGAACATTTTGTTAACGGGCCTACATAAATATAAAGCTTAAATAAGTTAGAAATATTTAGAAAAAAAGAAGATTGTTTTGAAATCAAGTTTTGTGTCTTAAAGCCTCCATTTATTTTTTCAGGTTCGTTCTATAACTGTAGAAGTGAGGAAAACAACAAGTAGTATATGGAGTTCTCAGACAGAAGTTCTTCACAGCTTATCATCCATTACATAGCTTTTATACATGTTATAGACATTTAATAAATTGCCATAATATATTTATTCATAATACAGCAGTGCACCATTTATAAACACACAACTTATATGGTGCTGCTGATTAATTTATAAAATTGATGCATGCAAGATAGGTCCATTTAGATCAAGACAGGGCATTTATTAAAACTGAAGATATCAGTGAAGGCATTTAGATGATCATTGTAAAATAAACTCTGCACTTATTAAATATATGTACCTTTACACAGTGATAGAATTTCACTTGACTATGGCTCCCTGTGCTATGGATGTATAATGCTGGGCTTTTTTTATAGCTCTTTAAATTGGTCATCTATATTTTTTCTGAAACAACTGAATTCCAATTTTGAATCTTTTGCAACTATGTATATGATATTTATCAAGTAACAACTGCAGTGGGATTTGTCAAAAAGTCTCAGCTGCTTCATACTAATAAAAGGGAATACTAGGGGAAAAAAATAAAGAAATTTGCCTCTTTATTATACGACCACAAAAAAATTGTGGTCTTATAATGGTATGGCGCTGTTGTCATTGTAGTCCTGTGTCGTCATGTGTATACACTTTTGTTTTTGGTCAATAACTTAAGTTCCAGTTGACCACCCCCCATGAAATTTTAACACAGTGTTCCTTGGCACAAAATAAAGGCTGGGGTAGGGTTTGGTTANTTACAGTCAAATACATTATACTAAGCATACAATTCAGATATATGCATATAAAGGTATACAAAGAAAATCATCAATTAAGTCTTTATTTACAGACAGTCTATAGAAAGGAAAGTTTACATGTACTTCAAGCAAAACACTGTAAAATGTACACTATTGCATTTTGTCCATAGGGAAAGAATATACTACCAGACCAGAAGAAATTGACTGAAAATGCAGAGAACAAAGAAAAGTATTATTCAGGCTTTATTAGTTTGAAATACTGGGCAAAAATGTAAAAAGATAGAATGTAACTCAATAACAATGCAATTATCCCTGTGATATGTTTATACAGAAATATCTAACATTCTACCTTACTCAGACAGGTATTTTGGGGGAAGATTGACTATTTTTATCAAGCTAGGTCAGTTCATAGTAACCCTGATAAACTTTAAAACAGTCTAAACTGAGGTTAAAAATTAAAACCCCATACAGTCAACCAACCATATCTAGGTACATTGTGGAAGATACTTTTTGATATTCAGGTTATTGGATGTGGTTTGTTTCCATTGATTTATTCACTTAATTACCTTTTTTGGGGCCATTTAGGGCTTGCTATATGGTGTGAGGTTCCTCACTGTGTTGAAGACCATATGGTGACCCCTAGATGCTTTGTTTTGGGTCGTTTTAACCTGGATATGGGATGTTGTCTCCTTGACATTAACCCCATTTCCTTTCTTTTTCATATTTTTCCAACTTCTGTGTATTAGATTTGTAATTATAGTCATAGTACAATGGAATAACTGTTTTATAGAGGAAAGGAAATGTTATGTTGTCGATCTTCATAAAACACCAGGAGTCGACAATTGATGCATGTTCAAATGTTCACGACAAGTCAAATGACAGTTGAAGTCCATTTATATACAGGATTTCATACTAAACACAATTTGCAATACTGACAAGAAAATAGTGAATGTAATGCATTTTTTTGGCACTAATTTATTTAGCGTTGATGATAAAAGCTTTAAATTTCCCCGTCTGAAAAAATAACACTATAAGTAAAGCTGAATTAAGCTCCTGGAATTAAACTAGTCAACTGTTAAGAAATTTTTTTCATACTACTATATGCATACTACTGACTCTATATACAGTAGGTATTATGCATACTACAATACAGTACATTAACTTAAATAGTTTTAATATTTGATCAAATTTTAAAATTTAATTGAATATTTACACAGTATGCTATTTACTTGATTGTTTTATTTTTTAAAATGACATTATGCTGATCACGGGAAGGCATGCTGGAAGTTTAACTTTTGAATGTTGTACACAGAAAAAATAGTAACACATGTTTAATACATGTTCTAAAAAACATACTTTTAACACCTGTTAAACACCTGTTCAACACATGTACAAAAAAAAATGTATTGGCAAACAGGTGTATAATACATGTTCTATACTGCATGTTTTACACCTATTTTTCAACATATGTTTTATATTGAATGTATAATACATGTGTTTAGAAGTGTAAAAAAATAGTAACACATGTTTAATACATGTTCTAAAAAGCATACTTTTAACACCTGTTCAACACATGTACAAAAAAAATGTATTGGCAAACAGGTGTATAATATACATTTACGGCCCTCTGAAGAGGTGAATATCTAAAATTGTAAAGCCCTCGGGGAAATAACCCTAGTAGGTTGACAATTTTAGATATTCACTTCTTCAGAGGGCCGTAAAGGTTTTATTATACCGAACAAACAATGGATAAAATATTTGAAAAAAAAATATTTACATGTATGTAAAATAATGAAATCACTTGATTTTTTCCCCTGTTGATATCACATTCTGCTTTGCATGTGATCTTGTCTCGCTCGCATTTAGTTATACATATTTTCCTCGTATTTCTTAGTTTTCATGGATTTTATCGAGTAAATATGAAACCAAGAAATAGAAATATCATTGTCAGTGTTCCGACATAACACGACGTCTTGCCCAAAACCGATATCTCTGGGAGAAACTTGAACTAATCTTGGATTTACCCTAGTTTGACACATCATATATACATGGAGCATCGCCATCGTTTTTCGTGGCCTTAAGTGTCAATTATGACGTCATGATTTCCATTGAAAAACAATCAATTATTGTCCCACGATAACCCATGATCAGACGGTAAATCACCCTTTCCTTATTTTGTTCCCTTGCTTAAATAATCTTACCTTATTTGTTTATGAAATCAATTTTTATATCCATAAGTTTGATTCGGTGGTGCTTATATACCATTAATTCCTCATGGTCATTGATTTGTCACTACAGTAACTGTTATGTAGACTTGGAAGAACCGCCACTGAATTGAACGCACTTACTAGTACATGTACAGTTGACATAATGCATTCTCTAAGCCCATAGTAATGAAAGATTGAACATCTTCACAAAACAATGAACCTAAATAACACATTTCTTTTGTTTTTTCCCACATAATCATGAACCTATCGCTTTTAATGATCGCAATATCCATTTCCTTCATGTTTCAAAGTTGAACTCCCTGTCATAATTTGTCAAAAGAATATTGCGCAAAGCATGCCAATGCCAATTATGTTGCCTTTTTAGTATTGTCGGTGTCCTTATTAGCTAGGAGCTGGTCCAAATACTCATCAGTTGAACTGACAAACCTGACACTGGCAGCTGCCATTTGTATACAAACGATCATGACGTAATTAAAATGGGAGACAATTCAGAGTACACTGCAACCAGAGGCTACCGACCGATAACATCCTTATATATTTAATTATATCAATGCAAATCGATATTTTTAGGTTTTTCTTTTATGAAAATACTATAAAATTTCACAAAACATGGTTAACCACCATACATTTAAATTTTCAAGGGTTATTCACTGGTGAATAATTTAGGATATTCCATGGACATGAGTATTTTGTAAAGGTTATTCAACCTTTGTGCCAATTTCAAGAAAAATATCCAGATTATTTTATGTTATGTGACTTTATTTGAACCAATAGAATCAATTACTTATTATGTAAGGTATAATAATACATGTTCTATTCTGTATGTTTTATATTGAATGTATAATACATGTGTTTAGAAGTGTAGAAAATTTCTATGCATCCATTGATTTTATTGTTTTTCATTGGCCATGAAGCAGTCAAGAGCAAAAAATTTAAGCTCAACACAGTTTTTATTAACTTTTTGTGCTTCATATCAATGTACTTTCAAAGTAAAATCATCTCCAATTAAAATATGTATTACAATTGTAGATGACCTTATTATAAACATAATATCAATTTACATGTGACAATGCAAAGTCATAAAACATCTTATGATAATATGAGACCATTCATACTACAATTCTCAACCAAAGTAATATTAAACAAAAACATATAATCATAATGACTAATTATTTGCTTAAATAGTGTAGGATAGCTTGTTTACAATATCATTAAAATCATATAAATAGGCCATACAAAAATAATGATTAGATTCTCGGGCCATTTTTCAGAAAAAATGATGAGGCAGGGAGGGAGAAGATTTTTATTTTTATTGGTTCAAAATCATGATGAGGCATCTTTTTACATTGCTGAAATGCCCAAAAAGTAATGAGGCAAGTGATTTTAATTTTTTTTAATTTGTAACTTGAATAAAAAGGTAAAATTAGTTCCCAGAAAAGAGATGAGGCAGGGGCCTGAGAAGCTAATGTATTTTTTTATTTGGCCATAGTAATACATGTATATTATACATGTATATATTAAGCTTGCAACATTCTTCTCTGAGGCTATACTACTTCGACCTGATTACATATTTCGCCCCATCATGTATATGCAATTCAAGTTTTTTAAATATCTTGTATAGTTTTCAAGATATGGGGCTTAATAAGTGCAAAATTTGGAAAAATACTGAAAAAGGGCAATAACACCTACACTGAATGTTAGATCTTCTTCAAAACTCAGGGCAGATAGATTTTTACTTGCTGATCACTTTCACAACCTACAAAAATTTTGCTATCTGTAACGGTTTTTTGAGTTATTTGAAAAAAGCATCAATTTACTCCATGTTCTATTTTTAACCACTGCATGTTTTACAAATCAAAAATCCAATCGATAGTTTTGTACTCCATGCCCTTTGGAACAACTACACTAAATATAGTAATTCATGTTAACATTGGCAAAATTCATTTATAGTGACACATTTTCCTAATATTCTAGGAAGTCTTAATTGCTAAATATGGACATAGAGCCTACTACTTTATCAGTACAAATTATTTAAATCAATTACCAAAACAATTAAAAATATTAATTTCTGGGAAACAAGATTTATGCAAGACTTGTTTTTGTTTCAGAATCCCTTCAACTGAATTCTGTAACTGTATTCGTGATCTGTAAACATTCATGTTAATTTTCTAAACATTTGGCTAAAGCTGTTTTTTGAGTTAACAAGAAAATATCACTATGTACAGTAAAAGGGGACAAAGGACTATTGAGGACACCTTGTTTATTTGTGAAAATGATTTTGATCTTCAAGGCTTTCTTAATGTAATAAAATGTCATGTTAAAAGCAATTCTTTACTTGTATAAAATTACAAAATGCTTATAAAAAAGTAAATTAAAGGCAAGAATGGTGAAAAAACATGTAGCATGTTGAATTATTAAAACATAAGTATATTAAAAGCAAAATAAAAACACTATGGCCTTCAGAGCCATAAAACCTTCCAACCCGTAAATTTTCTAAGAACTTAAGGTTGCAAGCATAGAATATACTATATAAGTGATGATCATGCTGGTACAATATTTTCAGTGCCATACATAATACAAAGGTGTACGAGACATTTATCCATTTTGCTTTTACAAAAGCACTATATATTTCTGTAAATAACTTCTTATTACACAATAAGCTTGGAGCACTATCAATTCCTATTTGCACAATATACAAATTTTAAAAATAGTTTGTTTGTTCAGAACCTTATTCTGACTTTTCTACATCAAGCATCACACAATACAACTACAGCACTCTGAACAGGAGTACATTTAGTCATATTGATATGATACAAATATGGATACAGTAATCTGCTGGTAAGACTAAAAAGTAAGATCAACAAAATCTTACACAAAGGTCAAAATGCAGT
>MJUU01065841.1:54207-92165 GCA_002080025.1 Modiolus philippinarum
ATTGTCATGACAATACCCATGAGTATGCGGATTTTACCACGGCTATGGTCACAAGGTGATTGCAGGACGTCATATTAGAATATCCGTTTTATTGTATAGAATAATATTCCAGTCATATTTACACATTCAAATCGCATATAACAACCAGAGACATATAGATACAGAGATAGGAACCTCCTATTTAATCCTATATAAAAAATAACAATAACCATGGCGGGAAATTTCCTGTGACTCAAGGAGTTACATTATTTGAATTGCCAACTCCCCCATTATTAATTGAAGCTGAATAGAAATGTCAAAATGGTTCTATCTTTAGAAAAATTGTCATGGATACTGAGTAAAATATGATAACTATAAACAAAAACATCATAGAAACATCGTGTCAATAAAATGAATTTGACTAAAAATTTACAAAGAATTCTACATGTAGTTTGTTGAATCATGGGAGTGAGATAACATCTGTGATGTTTACACATTCAACTAGTTGCTAACATCTCTTATCTCTATGTCTCTGTAACAACCAATAAGTATAATTGACTAGGTTAAAAAAGGGAGGTAACCATGTCAAGGGAGGTAACCATAAATAATTTGTAAAACAAAGAACACTTAAAAATGTAGGTATTAAAAAACAGTGGAATGCACAAAAACATCAACAGTGCATTTAAAAAAATACACAAAGTGCTTCATTTATCCACATTTTTGTGGATTAAAAAAATAAAAATTAATTGCCACATTGAAAAATTACTACAATATTTTAATACAAATTATATTGTAGGTCTAGAAATGAAATATTTTCAAGAAATAATGACTTAAGTGAAAATGATAAATGTACAATGATAACTTATGCCTTTTCTTCATTGTTCTTCTAAGGTCCAGAATATAGAAATGACTAGCACTAAAAGCACACTTTTCTATGAAAAAAACACCTTATCAGTAGTATCACATAGTTAGATGATGGATTTCGCTGGCTATGTTCTGTATAATGCTATGATGGTATATCTATAGCAGTGTTTAAAATTCTCTCTGCTATAATTTTCTTTTCAGCTTTCAGTCTTTTATAATCTGGTTTCAATAGTAATAATACTATACAAACAGCTATCACAGCGTATCCATTGGCAACCAGATTTGGAACTGTAAAAAAAATATCAAATGTAAAGTGTCATGCAAAATAAGGTATGCTTATAAATAACTTGCAATTAACATGGGATTTGATCAAGGCACAAAATATGTTTGTGTATTGTGTTCCTTTTTACTTTTTTGTGATATAATTTTTTCATGTTTATAAAGCCTTGTACTAAGGTAAGTCCCCAGCATATGTAACATTAAATAGTGTCCACAGTGAAATACTGTCTGGCTTAACAAATGTTACCTATGATAAAGTCCAAGGACAAAATAATACCCTGGAGTGATATTATTCTATCTCTATGGGAGTTTTTAATGCAAATATAACACAATTGAACATAATTTCACAGGACACTATTTTGGCTTGCACCTATGCTGGAATGTGTCATTCCAGTATAAGTTCAAGCCAAAATAGTGTCCTTAGTTCTCTGTAAGATCGTTACAAATCTATTAATAAGTTATCCTCCGAAAAAAAAATTGGATTTTTTTTCTTTTGCAGTTTTATTGTGAGATGACCCATGGAATATCTTCATTTGCCACTGGTAAATGATTATTCAAAAGTGCTGATTTAAGTGATCCAACAATCATGGTCACAAACCTTCTGATATCATAATTACATTCATTCTCAAACTGAAGCAAAGGTGCTCACTAATAAGAGGTTTCTGTGCATTGAAAATTGACCTTTAAAGAAACATAGCAATTTCTGTTTTTGATGAAGCCGACAGGAAGTTCTGTCAAACAGGAAGTGGGCATGCGTGAAATCCCAAACTCTTTTATTCTGTATATGTCGACATATTGATACTCCATGCCAAATTTCAGAACCCTGAGACATGTGGTTCCTGAGAAAAATGTGACAATTTTTTGTGACGCCGATGCCTGATGCCGGACAATGATGGACACAAGAAAACAGATAGTGATCCCTGTATGTCTCCACTCAATGAACTTAGGCAACACAATTATACATGGAATTCCAGTCTCTAGCTTATAGTTTTATGTTTTGCTTTTTATCAGCCCATAGGAACATTCCCCCAGTTGTCATACCATAAGTCTGCTATCATTAGTAAACAAGGTGCATACATTTGTATATTGTAACTTGTACAGAAAGTTTCAGCCATCAAACATGAATACGCAAGAAGATTTCTATTATTACTAGAATTTTGCTTATTTTCCTGCCCTAAGGGCAAATTTCAAAGACTTCCACACAGACAACTTTTATATGTGTAACTGATAAACTTATTACAAGGTTTCTCAAATCAAAGATGTAAGAGAATTTCCACCTGAATAGTTATTTTGTTAATTTTTTTTTGTGTGTGCGCAAGTGCATGTTTTTGCAACCCTTAGAGACCATGGAATAAAAAAGATAACAGGAAACACCTACAATGGCCAAAAAACACAGCCACATGCCACAAAGTAAATAGGAACTGCACAAGAAAAAACCCACAATTCAAATACAAAAGACAAACATAAACAACGATAGGAACTTGGGACAGCCAGACTTGGTACCGGCACTAGCAAAAGCCAGCGGTAGGGTTAAACCGGTTTATGGGTACCCAAACCTCCCCTTTCTCTGTCCCGTTTCCCTATAGTATAATAAACATATGAATAAAACCCATACAGGTAGACTACTAACTCCATGACCACAATCTAGAAAAGAAAAATGGGGGAACAAAACGTAATTTTGAAAGATGGGTCAAGGAATGCTCGCCGCTAAACTGCCGGCTAGCTCAAGGAGCCTAGTCTGCTGGTAAAACACTGTCGCACTACGGAAGGAAAATCAAATTCAAAACTCCCAATGGGTTTGGTAAAAATCATCATGTATTTCAGTAGACATCGGCAGTATTAGTGAGAGGCCAGTATGTGTGTAAAATCCTCAGGTCACTGGATCCCAAAGCTAATTTAACGGACACATGCAGAATATCTTGTCGATATCCCCTATTGCGTAAAGAATGTAAGTTACGTCCCAGTTTTTCTGGATTTTTAATCAGTTTCTGGCATTTTTTAACAACATTTCCGTAAAATTGGGGATGGGAAATGCCCTTAGAAATAAGCTGTTTGCGAGTGACATTATATTTAGATATCAAATGTTCATATCTTTGATAAAACTTTTTAAATGTATTTAACAATTTATTAAATCTGTAACCTTACTGCAAAAGTTTTGAAGTGATAGTAAGGTTACGTTCATTAAGCGTCAAGAGTAGAACAAACGCATGCGAATAGTACCAGTTGAGAAATATAACTCCCTAGGATGGGGCTAGAGGAACGTCGCCGTCAAGAAAAGGGAAATTAGTAATACTGAAATCAAAATCATCCCTTTTATCGTAAATTTTAGTTTTTATTTTACAGAGTCAACAATGATAGTTAGATCCAGAAAAGGGCAATTCTTAGAATCATTATTAGCTTTATTAAGTTTCAGTTGTTGTGGGTAAATGATGTCGACATAATCTAAAAACTGGGGATTGTCAATAGTAAGGATATCGTCAATATACCTGCTGTTATCATTGAAAATAGAAATAAGTTAATCACTGTTTTGTATGGTCCCATTTTGTAATTTTTTCATGAAGTCACGTTCGTAACAGAAAAGAACAAGAGCTGTCGTCGAATGACAGCCAAATATACCCCCCGCTCATTGAACCCTGGATCGATATGGTAAGTGCAAATTTAAGTTGGTGTGGACACAATACAGGTGTGGACACAATATAAGTGTGGACACAATACAAGTATGGACATAATGATATAATCTTCAAGAAAGAACTTTTCACAAAGGTTCCAATGAAAATACTCTGTCTAAATCAGACAAATATGAAATTCACCTTTTTTTTTTTAGCCTATTTGACATTTTACACAAAAATCATAAGCATTAGAGAAATTTCATTACAACACTTTGAAAACAACTTTTCAAGAGGATCACAATGAAAACAGTGTGCCTCTCTAACAGTTTGACTTCACAATATCTATGCTCAATTTTTTTCTTGAAAAAAAAAGATAATTGCAGGAGAAATCAACAAAAGTCAAAGTCAAATTATCTCCCCTTCCCCATTTCAAACAATAATCATATTCCTTCATGCACATCTACATATAGTGTTCTTCCTTTGTGTAAAGTTTCATCAAAATCATTCCAGTGGTTTAAGAGGAGTTGCGCTTACAAGGTAACCCATACATAGGGATCAACGAAAAGTCAAAGTCAAATTATCTCCCCTTCCTGGTTTCGAACAATAATTATATTCCTTCTTGCATATCTCCATATAGTGTCCTTCCTTTGTGTAAAGTTTCATCAAAATCCTTCCAGTGGTTTAAGAGGATTTGCGCTTAAGAGGTAACCCATAAAGAACACATACATAGGGAATCAATGAAAAGTCAAAGTCGAATTATCTCCCCTTCCTGGTTTTGGACAATAATTATATTCCTTCATGCACATCTCCATATAGTGCCTTTCCTTTGTGTAAAGTTTCTTTAAAATCCTTCAAGTGGTTTAAGAGGAGTTGCGCTTACGAGGTAACTCATACATAGGGAATCAACAAAAAGTCAAAGTCAAATTATCTCCCCTTCCTGGTTTAGGACAATAATTATATTCCTTCATGCACATCTCCATATAGTGTCCTTCTTTTGTGTAAAGTTTCATCAAAATCCTTCATGTGGTTTAAGAGGAGTTGCGCTTACAAGAAATGTGGACAGACGGACAGACAGACAGACAGACAGACAGACAGGGTGATTCCTATATACCCCCTCAAACTTTGTTTGTGGGGGGTATAAAAAGATCTGCAATGAGAGGTGCACAATTTGTAACCATGGGAATTCCAATGACCTGTTGATAAACAATGTTGCCAAAACGAACAAAAACGTTGTCAAGCAAAAGATTGAGTGCTTTAATCGTATCATCACACCTCCAGGAGGAATGCTTGTTGTAAGTAATATTAGAAAAGAATCCTTGCTTTTTGTTACAACAAATAAACTGCAGTCCAGAAAATTTAAAAGACCATGCCTCAAACATACCTGCCAAGTAATCTTTTTTTGTCAGATCACACCTTTTTTCTTTATACCCGTCGGGCCACAGATTTCACCTAGATGACCCAGAAACTCCCGGAATTGGCCCAGAAATTAGAATAAAAAATTTCATTCAGAAGTTATCAGGTTTTTACATATGAAAAGGAAAACAATCTGAACGGATGACAGCAATCAACAAAGTATATTAGCAATGATTAGGGCTTATTCAATAAAGTTTTAATCCCTTTCTAAAAACTATTTTTACAACAATAAAGGGTATTTTCATTTCTTAAATATGTCTACTGGAAGGAATAGGTCCTTGTAAATACCAAAAAGCTTGTGAAGCAAAATTTACCTGGCTAAGACCCAGTGATTACAGTGAACAGAAGAATAAAACATCATCTGCTGAGACTATTTTGTAATTTCATAGCTGACACTATTTTGTAATTTCATAGCTGAAATCAATGTTTCATTTTCTGTGGCTGATCATTTTACAAAGTTGTGCAAACAAATGTTCCCCTTAAAGTTATATTGCCAACAGATTTTCTTGTGGTAGAACAAAAACAACTTAAGATTGTTATGAATTTCAGCCATTTGTTTTTCTTTTGAAAGCTGCAAAATCTGCAACAAGTGACTACAAGGAAAGCTTTGTATCAAACACATAGTTTACGTACCTATTTAGTTCGAATATATCTAGTTTATAATCAATTTGGTATTAAACTAGATACAGTATCTTAAAGATGTACCGGTACCTTTTATAGCCAAAAAGATTGTCATGCGTAATGACCCTCATTTTCATTTTGGAATGAGAGTCATCACCCTGATTTGGTGTTCAAGAGGTTGGCAGGTATGGCCTCAAATCGTCAAACAAAAATTCTAAAATCCTCTGTGAAGTTGTTAAATATAATGTGATTTGATTCCTGGGTTTCAGCTTCCAAGCCCAAATGGCTTTGTAGATCCCTCATTTATATTCTAATTTGGGAAAATGAATTTGCCACTTTGGCATCAGAAATTCAAAACCCACTATGCACTCCTGCAGATCATACCCTAGTTTTAAATTTGTATCTGGTATAGCCCTTTTCAAAGTGTTGTTATCTTTTCCTGGATTTTAACTCTCCCATCAAATGGAGGTACAAACACTCTTCGCTTCCGATTATCACTCATACTGTTGGCTAACAATACACAACTTGAACCCTGAATACATTTTAATTATAACAAAATTAGTGCAGTGTCACAGTAAACCACAGTAGACAATGACATTGCAATCTAAATATGAACAGTTTTATGAACTGTGTTCAGGATGAAAAACACTTGCCGTGTGAGGTTGATAACCGGAACTGTTTAACGGTATTTGTATTTAAATGCCGAAACCAAAGGGCAGACCAAATGATTTTTTGAAACGGCCTATAGTTTCAGAGCTATCAGATAGCTTTAAACACATTAATACATATGGATAAACTCCTTCATGTAATACTCTACCTTTGGACAGCTAGTCAATTCAATGATTGATTGATTGATTGAATATTGTTTAACGTCTACTCAGCAATATTTCAGCTATATCAAGACGAGAACAAGTTTGTAATAAATAATCACTCTGGGGTATGGAAAGGGCCATGGGACGGTTAATTCTGACTGCCACTGGAAAAGTAGGGTGAAATCGTCAAGGGCGGGGAATTTAGCCTTGTAGCCGATCACCTACAGACCACCCCAAAAAGAGTTTGCTACAAGGGTTCTTTAACGTGCAGGAAGCGTGGCATTTCTTCCAACACGTGGACCTGAGTTTACATCCCATCCGAAAGATGGGTTGTGTATTTATTAATCCCGCACAACCATGGAATGGATCCTATTTCTATATCCCGTGACCCTCGGGGTCAGCCTCCGTTTAGGAGGGGTCACACCCCGCAAGCCGGAGATACTAGGTCCTATTTCTATATCCCGGGGTTCCTTCGGGGTCCTCTGTTAGGATGACTCATACTCCAAGCTCAGAGGATGCTGCGGGCCTATTCATAAGCCGGGACCGCGCACGGCGGTCAATTCAATGAGACTTTGTTTAAAATAAGTTATTATTTCCCTCCATTTTGCTTTAGATGTCAGAATAATAATGGACTATTTTCATACTAAAAATTCTCCTTACTTGTCCATTCCTGCGGTGTAAACTGTGATGTACTGTTTGCTGAACAACCTAAAAATAGATATTACATTTATAGATTACCATAAATCTGCACTACAAACACAAAACAGGAAGTGTACAAAATGAAAAAAAAATTGAACTGAACTTTTGCTGTTGAGAATCTTCCAAATTTAACGACACTGAATGGTGTATTTATTTGTTTAACTGCCACTTGGTTGGTTACTGTGTCCCCAGGGGAATACAGTTCTTTGTCAGCTCAGTACAATGTTTTGATTATCGTTTTTCAAAATATGCGACTTTTATCTGCACTGAAGAGACATGAGTTGTTGAAATGGAAATCTGCAGAAACTAAATTTACTGTAGATCTGGCATCAATAGGGCCTGTAAGTCTCGTACAATTTTGGAACTTCCGGGACCAAAATTTGTACCCGGAAGTTACATTTTAAACAAAGATAAATGACGTTTCAAACAAAAATTTGAACGTCACAATCCTCTGATGTCATATTTTGTCGGGAAACGTTTTCGAATTGTCAGTTTATCGTGAGTCACATGACGAGACTTACAGACCCTATTTGTTTTTCACAACTATTACTTGCTCAAAAGAAATATGCAAATTTTCATTAAAATTCTTTTAAAGTCATAATTTGGGGTAAGATAGTAATACTGGTTTGTTGTTTTCTTTTTCATTATTATTTTTTTTATTTATTTATTTTTTTTTTATTATAATGATTATTCCATGATTATATGTTTTTTTATTTAATGACAACCTTTATTTTTAGTTGTATAAAATATTAATACTAGCAAGAGTTTTTCTGAAAAGCATTAAGATATTAGATATGTTACCTCCTGCACAACCTGTACCCGTAGCTAAATCATTTGGTGATAATGGCTGAGCTAAAAACTGTAGTACTAAAATAATAATAATGCCTTGTATTTGCCTGAAAAAAAAGAAAAACATACATGTACATGCTGGTTTCATCTTCAAATATATTAAAATAAGTATTAAATTTATTCATTTTTTCAAAATATTTGGTTTTATTCACTGTTGATACTGAAGTTGTTAGAATGGCTATCTTCAGAATTCATTTTGTTTAATTACCACTAGGTTGATGCCTTCATTAGTGGACTGTGATTATCCAAAATATCACCAGCCCAGACATCCAGTATTTCCACACTGGCTCTAACACTATATCCAATTTTGGAGGCAGTTTTAAATGTTTTTCAAAATTTTCACCTGCAGGACTGCAATTAACTACAATTTCCATATTTTACCATTTTAACAGAACATTGTTTTTATAATTTTTCCTTGCAATGTGTGGACTCTGTAAATTGTTTATATTTTTTGCATCATCAATCATTTGTCCTAAACCTTATTACTGCCTGTACATCCAATGACGTTAGTGAAAGAATAAATCAGTACTTTTTGATAGTGCATTCATTTTCTTTTGATTTTTAGGTGATATCACCAGAAACATTGTGGATTATCTCGCTGTACCACATTAAGCTATATATAGTCAGAGGGTAAATAATTCAACTTCAAAATCAAAACTGGTCCATTGACCTTTGACCTTATACATGTACAGCTAACTTGCTACAGGGAGATAATCCAATATGAGAACGATATTTTCAGATTTGTCAGGTTTTTATATATATCCTTTGATTCACAGAAAAATATTTTGACCTATAACAATAAATCTTTTCATTAAAGGATTCTGTAGCTATAAAAAGGTCAGTAAAGATTGTAAATTCTCTCCCAGCCCATGTTAAAGTAAGGAAGACTTTTCCTGCAATTTTTCATATATGAAATATCTCCAAATCAATACCATATCAATATTTTACTGTATACAGAATTTATTGATTTAAATAATCTATTTTAAACCCTAGATATTCCTATTTTCACTTTACTAAATCCTTAAGTGTTATTTGCCAATCAACTTTCTTAAACTTAATAATGATGAAATAATTCATGGCAGGTATATGTTTATTGTCATTTAACCATGGGCTGGGCCTTTATATCCGTTCAATATACTTAACAGTTCTCGCCACGATAAAGCTGAAATATTGCTGAAGTTGGTGTAAAACATCAATCAATTTATATTCATATTTAACCCAGAGCGTTAGTGAGTTGGGTTGTTTTTTTACTTTTATTCCAGTACCATTTGTGCACGTGCGAAGTATAAGGTTATTGAGTATTATACTGGTTGACGATTTACAAGAGCCATGTTAGAACTTTTGATAATATTGGTGAACTTGAAAAGAAATTGGTTTGATTATGTTTACAAATGTGTTTAGATTTTGCCATGTTAGGGATGTAGTAAGGTGAGGTTTTTGCAATTTGGAAAAGTCATTCGGATTTCTCTGATTTTATCCAGTATTACTATGTAATTTTTTTTGCCCCATTACACCCAAATGTCTAGTCATCAAAGTCTTCAGAAGCTCATTTTAAGTCAGTAAGCAAGATTTTATTAGATTGTAGATTTTCCTTCCATGTTAAACAAATCAATATTGTGTCATGCTATACTAAGGTAAAAGTCCAAGAGAGCCTTTCCCGCCATTTTTTAAAATGTGAAATATCTTGAAAAACAAGGCCCATAATCTATCAATATTTTTAGCTTACTTTATTCCTTTAACAATGCTCTTTCCATTTAGGGTATCAATTCAAAATCGTAGATTTATAAAATTTCACCTTACTACATCCTTAAGATACTGAGATTCTGCCATTACCACAAAGAATGGAATGACAAAACACGTACTAAATATTGCACTCATTGTTACACTATTTCTAAAGAAATCTGTAAATATACTCTAAATACAAAAATACACAAGTTACATAATTAACAGTAAAATTTTGTTGTGCTCTCCACATGTTTCAAGAAGTAACCCTCATCAGCAGCATTAGAATCAAATAATTTGGAAAGCCATAATCCAAAAATAGTCAGAACGAAGTACTCATTACCAAAAATATCAAAATAGGAGGAAAATTCCAGCACCAAGGACATCCAGCAACTGCAATACACAGAATGAAGCCTAAGTATTTTAAAGGGGTTTGAATTTTGAAAGAAAAAAAGAAAATTTCTAAAAAATGCAAGGTAAAATTTTCATGTCAGACAAGCCTGACTACTGAGCTGGTGAATAACCTCAAGTACCTGATGACTGTAATGAATTTATGTGTACCAGTATGCGTGTGTGTGTTCTGTCTGTGAAATGTGAGATTAAATTCTGACAATTACCTACCCTGACACAATCAACAGACCAGAACTGGTTGCCTCGGCAATAGGATATGTAACTTCCACTGACATTTCCATACATATAGGATACATAGCAAAACCAAATACACCAAATATTGTTAAAAATGTTGCTACTAGAATACTTTGATCTCGTAATCTTGCTACCTGTGAAAAAAACATAAAAACAATGAAAATTGAAGGAAGATTTTCAGTAATAAACCTCATTCAATCAATTAATCATTACTGTATATGTAATATTATCTGGCAAAATGTTATATATTCAATTTGTATTTAATTTACTTTTTTTGCAATTTTATCAGCATGTAAAAGCACACTCATAGGATTTGTTTTGTGTATAATAATGTTGCCATAACAACACTTCTGGTGTTTATTGAAAGGTAAGAGAAAACAACATGTTTGCAACTGAATAATCAATTTATGCAGTTCTAACAATAAATGGACTGAGTATGTTTTAATAACTTAAGGTGCAGGGATGCAAATTACCAGGGCCCAGTAGCCCAAGGCCCCTAAAATTTGACCTGGGGTACTGAAATTTTAAAACCAGTAGCCCAGGTTGCTACTGAAATATCCTGAAATTTTGGTTGACAATATGGTGCTCGGCTAGTAAAATATTGGCTGGGCTCCTTAATTTTGTTTGGCAGGGGCCAAGATTGGCCACTTTGCCAATATTGTGAATTTTCATCCCTGAGGTGGGTCAATCCTCAAGTCCAGAATTTTATGAATTTTATATTGATGGTTCTAGAACATTGCAAATAGATAATTTTGAGCAAAACATATTGAAAGGTCAATGTGCTCACTTTTGAATTACAAGTGTTTTAAATTTTGGCAGGAAATCAAACCAATCTAGTTTTTCCACTGACATTGCATTGATAATTTGTTCCTTTAAAACATGATGAAGGAATATGAAGAATTTTATGATTTTTTGTCAGAAGTCATCTTGGGATGCATTATATCAAATTTTGAACTGAAAAGTGGGTACCAATATGCAGTCGGAAGTAACAGCTAATCCCCTCGCCTGTAGCAATTAAATTTTCAAATTCAGTTAAAGTTTCAAAATATTAATTCTCAAAAGCAGCATCACTCTCAATGAGGCATCCACTGAACTAAGATAATTGATGTAGTATCTCAGATATGAACCTTAACACAAACTATAACCTGAGTCATTGAAGCGTAAAATGTAAGGCAAGGTGACCTAATTATTATCTGAAGCAGCATCACTCTCCTAGTAGCATCCACTAACCTTAAATGTGCCACAAGTAGTTTCTCAAATATGAACCTTACACAAACTTTAACCTGGGTCATTGAAGCGTAAAATGTAGGTAAGAGTGACCTGATTATCATCTGAAGCAGCATCACTCTCCAAGATGCATCCACTGACCAAATATGACTGATGTGCAACATATAATTTCTCAGATATGGACCTTAACACAAACTTTAAAACAAGTCACTGAAGCATAAAATGTAGGACAGAGTAACAGAATTATCATCTGAAGCAGCATCACTCTCCAAGATGCATCAACTGACCAAATATGATTGATGTGCCACATGTAGTTTCTCAGATATGAACCTTAATACAAACTTTAACCTGAGTCTCTGATCATAAAATGTAGGTCAGAGTTACCCAATTATTATCTGAAGCAGCATCATTCTCCAAGAAGCATCCACTGACCAAAGATGATTGATGCGCCACATGTAGTTTCTCAGATATGAACCTTAACGTAAACTTTAACCCAAGTCACTGAACATAAAATGTAGGTCAGAGTGACCCAATTATTATCTGAAGCAGCATCACTCTTCAAGACACATCCACTGACCAAAGATAAAAGATGTGCCACATGTAGTTTCTCAGATATGAACCTTAACACAAGCTTTAACCTGAGGTGGGACGAACGGACAGACACTCGGGCGGATCGGAGAAATATTATATCCCCTCACCAACTTTGTTGGGCAAGGGGATAAAATTTTTACAAAAAGACATAAACTAGATGAATGACCCACTTTATGTATGTTATACCTGAGTAAATGCCAGACCAGCAAGAACTGCTCCTGCATAGGAAAACTTTATAACTTCTGCAAATTTCTTTGATCTATCTACATACAAACCAGACACTACAGAGCCTAATGCCCCTCCTGCTATCATTAAAGCTCCACACAATCCTGCAAAAGACTAATAATAACAGCAAAAATAAAATCAGTGACAAAATTGACCAATTATTAGGATTTTTTAATTATGCAGTTGAACTTTAACTGCTCCAACTGCAATAATTTGAAAACCATGAATGTTTCAAACCCTTTATCCAGACCCTTTGTTCAAATTAAAACATAACTTGACCTCTATACCCTGAACACCCCTCTAGATGGAGCTGTTTTCATAGGTCATGTAGGTGTTTGAGCCATTAAAATTTGACTGTATAGAAAAGTAGATGACAAAATTGTAAGATTTACAAGTGACCAATTTAAAATAAATATAGAATGTAGGACCTTTTGTTTTTGATAGACTTTATTACGGTAGTATATTAGGTGAGTCTGCTGATATTTACCGTGATAAAGTCCATATCAAAAACAAAAGGTCTTATTAGGGCCATCCTGATATTTACCGTGATAAAGTCCGTATCAAAAACAAAAGGTCTTATAGTCTGTTTATCAGGAATTTCCAAATATTGCGATTTCTTGGTTAAATTTGAAAAAAATGAAGTAAACTCTTTATTTGGCGAATAATTCTTGTGTAAACTGTATTGTACACAATTCTTGTTGACGCCAGAGTATTGTGACGTCACATTCTTCTGTTCGTTAGTTTGAACAGGACACGTCACACCATTTTATTCTTGTTGCAAATAATGTCACAAATAACAAAGGATAGCTCTTTCAACTGATATAAAAAAACAGGAAATCAATGGTGCAACATGGTAAGTATCTTTTGTTATAAATGGACATCATTTCAGAAGATAAATTTGTCAAACACACAGAAGTTTGTCATTGGCATGGTGTCTTTCTTTTCACTGAATACACCATATGTAATTCAATATTGTAGGGGTTTGCAGTAACGGGGTAAGCGTCTCTTTTTCTCCATTTAAAATCAGTGACAGTTTTTCAGATGAAGCAAACTATCAGAAAAGGAATGGATTCCTACTAGATCAATGGCCTGCATGATGTTTTTATTGCAGTATCAAGGTATGAATTTTTCAGAAATACCTTGAAGAATTATGGGGAAACATGTTTTCTTCTTAAAAGACAAGCAATTTAAAAATTGTTTACTGTTTGTAATCACAAATAATTTTTATTCATGAGTTGACTTGAAATTCAGATTAATGTTCGTCGCTTCGGTTCCCGCTTGTCATGTTGCGTACTGACCCAGTAAATTTTTGATATGGTCCAGTACATCGATAAGGACTTTATAGGTCAGTACACATCAAAAATTACTGATAAAAAAAATATACATGTACCTAAAAAGTAAATCCTATAAACATTTTTTTATAAGGACCTATATTCACACATGCAACTAAATGGCAAAGACAGCATGGAATTTACATAGTCCCATCCCAAAACACACAACACAAAATCTAATTGCATACAAAAATGTAACATATGTTAGAAGAATAAAAGCAATAATTCAGACATTTTGTTTCAAATTACGAATTAAAATTCGTAAAGTCTTAAATATGCACCTTCTATTAAAAACCAGGA
Organism: Modiolus philippinarum; assembly: GCA_002080025.1. Taxonomy (NCBI): domain Eukaryota; kingdom Metazoa; phylum Mollusca; class Bivalvia; order Mytilida; family Modiolidae; genus Modiolus; species Modiolus philippinarum. Next base: position 68,374 of record MJUU01065841.1, read on the forward strand.
CCAAATAAAAACGTAGCAAAGATACAAAATTGTAACTTTACTATATATATTTCTGTTTTTTTTTCTTTTCTTTTTTTCATTAAAACATATATACATTTTTATTTGAAAAGCCAAGAAGAATAGTCCATTACAAAAATGTAACCTACATCACACAAGGGAGGTAATAATGCCTTTTGAAACTCGATCTGTCTCTGTGGTTACAAACAAAGTCTTTTAAATTAGGTACTTATTTGTGTGTGTATGTATGTATTAGAAAAAAAAGTGCATGCCTGATAAGACTGACAAAATGAGGCTCCATACAACTAATCATGCAAAAGGCTGCATACGAACTGAAAATAAATCCTCGAGGTAGAATCTGAGAAATATGTTAATACAAAATCATGTCAGATGGCATTTCATAAACCATGTCTAGTCAAACAAGAGTACAAGTCTGATAGGACTATCAACAGAAAGCTCCGTGGATCTAACTAAATAGAAACTGGTTACCAGGTTGAAAATAGACCTCTCCATTAGAAAAACTGAGATATAAGTTTGTAACAAAGTCTACTATACTGTACTTACATTTGAATAGCCTTTAGGACATAATATTTGGTCTAGGAATGTTGTGAAGGATGTAAATATAGCTAAACCAGCTCCAAATGTTATATTTAACACCCAGTAATTCTTGTTTTTAACTAACTGAAAAATAAAAATGTGCAAGTTAGGCCATTATAAAAATTCCCTAGATTAAGTTAGGCCATAACTAGAATACTGACAAAGTCAAAAAGGGCCCCACCCCCTTTTGTGTACCTATTACCTGTTTGCGGAATTCCATGGAAATCAAATTTTCCCAAAAAACGAAAGGGAGCATTCTTTGGTCAAGTTCAACCTTGAGTATCAAAATCATTAAAATCACTGAAGGCAATCTTAAGTTATCATATGACATAGAGCTAATTTTCAAAATATGCACTTTTTCATATAAAAACAAAGTTTTTTTTCCCCAATTATTATTTTCAGATTTTTCTAAAAAACGAAAGGGAGCATTCTTTGGTCAAGTTCAACCTTGAGTATCAAAATCATTAAAATCCCTGAAGGCAATCTTCAGTTAACGTACGACAAAGAGCTAATTATCAAAATATAAACTTTTCATATAAAAACCAAGTTTTTTCCCAAAAATCATTTTACGATTTTCCTCAAAAACGAAAGGGAGCTTCCTTTAGTCAAGTTCAACTTTGAGTAAAAAAATCATAAAGATCGGTGAAGGCATTCTTGAGTTATCGTATGACAATAGAAAACGATGATACAAATAGACAGACAGACATACAGACAGACAGACGGATGGACAGGCTGGTTACTACAGGGCAGTGCCATTTTATGGCGGGGCCCTCATAAAAAATACCCTAGATTGTGAAATGAAATAATGGTACATTTTTCTTCTAAACTTTTTTCCGGATAACTTTACAAATGACAAATTTCTTCACATCCAAAGGACTTTCTCTTGAAAAAAAATATACTGAAAATTTCTTACACTTACCTTTTTAAGTCCTGCAATGAATTTTTCAGAATCTTCCTCTGCGCTGGCTGTAGGTGGGGTAGGTGGTGTAGAACTCCATACACCGACAGTAGCAAAAACGGTACCAGCTAACCCGATTCCTGTCATCACCCATAACTTAAATAAATAAATGTTACATGTATATTACTCAGAACACTATATATCATAAACTTTAATGATTTTTATTCTCATTAAAGCCCTTTTTAGCTCAACTGGCCTAAATGGCCATGTGAGCTTTTGCCATCACTATGCGTCCATCGTCTGTCTGTCTGTCTGTCAACAATTTCAAGAATCTTCTCCTATAAAACCACTGGGCCAAATGTAACCAAACTTGGCCTGAATCATCACTAGAGTATGGCTTCCCAAAATTGTGTTCGATTAGGCAGCAGGTCAAACAACATAGCCGCCATTGCTAAAAATAGAACATAGGGGTAAATTGCAGTTTTTGGCCAATAACTCGAAATTTCCGTTACAAATATAAAAAAACTGACAGAGGATTAAAATGATCAGAATGATGATTTCTACCTACCGTGCAATTTTAAAGAAAATCTGAAACCCATCTCGGAGTAATAGCCCTTTTCCGTAAAATTTATGCATTTTTTATTTTTTATTTCAAAAAGTGTAATAGATAAAAATCAAGTGTAAATTGCAAAAAATGTTCAGCATATCAAGATCTACCCACCCTGAAATTTTGAAGAAATTCCAAAAAAACACTTGTAGGAGTTATTGCCCTTTATTCACAGAATTTTCTAATTTTCATATTTTTCTTCTTTTATTTCCAAAATTATAGAAGATGAAGGTTAAGTATAAATTGATAAAATGCTTGCCATGTGTTAGCGACTTCAAATTTATTCGCTGACTGCCATTTTCAAAAAGGCCACCAAAAAAGGTTGGAAAATTCAACACTGTCCAATTTCAATGAAATTTGATTTCAAAATAGATATTGATGTTGTGACTTCAAAACCGGTCTTGAAAATTGTTTGTTGACTGCCATTTTCAAAATGGTCACCAAAAAAGGCGGGAAAATTCAACATTTTCCGAATTTCAATGAAAGTTGGTTTCCAAATAGATATTGATGTTGCAAATTCAAAACCGATTTTGAAAATTGTTTGTTGACCGCAATTTACAAATGACCTCACGACTTCAAAACTGTGTCAAAAGTGGTCCTTAGCAAGAGCGTTTTTTGTCAAAAAAGCCGAACAAAGAAATATAGTAAAACATGATCAGACTTTAAAAACAGTTCAAGATATTGGTGGTGTTTGAGCTACCAAATTTTGAAATAATGAAGATCAACTGTATAACTGACAATGTTAGCTTGATTGTGGCAACTGAAAGCCAGGTGAGCAATACAGGTACCTGGGAGCCTCTAGTAATTTATGCCCCCTAGCTATTTCTTGACTTTAAAATCTTCCACTTTTAATTAGCACCCCCATTTTCAATGAAAAAATAAACTTTTTAAGTATCTTACCTGCTTTATGAATGTTGTTTCATACAATGTACATTGTTTCATATAATCATTACAACTTCTGCATGACTTTGTGAATCAAATGTAATGGCTTCATTGAAGTCAGAATTTTTTTCTCATTAATGCCTATTTTTTGAAATTGTCTTTGTGCCAGGACATTGTTTAGAAGAAATATGGTATATTCATATATTACAAAGATTTGACTTTAAATTTTTGCATACTCTTTCACCTGTTTCTCGTTTTAACTTTGATACTGAAAAAGGTAAGTTCTGCCTGCAAGAAATTATTGTCTAATTTTGCACTTTGAAATAATAGGATAAATGATTGCTTCTAGTGTCTCCTTCATCATTTTTTGCTCACCTGGCCAAAAGGCCATGTGAGCTTTTGCCATCCCTATGCATCCATCGTCTGTCCGTCTGACAACAATTTCAAAAATCTTCTCCTCTAAAAACCACAAGGACAAATGTAACCAAACTTGGTCTGAATCATCATCAGAGTATGGCTTCTAAAAAATTGTGTTCAACAAGTCAGCAGGTCAAACAACATGGGCGCCGTTGCTAAAAATAGAACATAAGGGTAAATTGCAATTTTTGGCCAATAGCACTAAAACTGTTACAGATATCATAAATCTGACACGAGTTAAAATGATCAGAATGATGAAAACTACCTACCATACAATTTTGAAGAAAATCTGAAAATCAATCTCGGAGTTATAGCCCTTTTTACATAAAATTTGTGTATTTTTTATTTTTTATTTCAAAAAATGTAGCAGATAGAGTTCAAGTGTAAATTGCAAAAATGTTCAGCATATCAAGATCTTCCAACCCTGAAATTTTGATGAAATTCCAAACTAGAGGCTCACATGAGCCTGTATCGCTCACCTGGTGACTGGTTTTATTCATTGTCACGAAGAGACCACCCATTCATACTATAAATCAGTTCACCAGATGTTACATTTTCAATCTTGAATGAGTTACAAACATAAAAATTACAAACTTTGAAAGGGAACACCCAAAGACAATCGTAACCAAACTTGGTTCCAATTGGCTCAGTAGGTTCAGAGGAGAAGACATGTAAATCCATTTCCCATGGGGTCCCTATATTAAACTATGTTCCACGCTGGCGGTCATCTTGGATGAGGTACCAACGTCAAAATCACAAACTTTGAAGGGGACAAGCCAAGGACTATTGTGACCGAGTTTGGTTGAATTTGGCCTGGTAGTTTCAGAGGAGAAAATCTTTGGATACATTTCCCATAGGGTCCCTATGCTAAACTATGTTCTCTGCTGGCAACTACCTTCAATGAGGTATGAACATAAAAATCACAAACTTTCAAGGGGACAACCTAGAAACACTATTGTGATCAAGTTTGGTTCCAATTGGCTCAGTAGTTTCAGAGAAGAAGATCTTTGAATACATTTACCAAATTTTCTAAGTTCAAAGGCCCATAACTCCACCAAAAATCAGTGGACCGGAACCATACGTAAACTTGATCTGTAACTCATAGAGGCAGACTCACATACAAAATATTAGATCAATATCTGCAATGGTTTAGAAAAACAAGAGGCTCTCAAGAGCCTGTATCGCTCACATGGGTCATGGCTAACACAATAAGTCAAAATAATCACAACGTTAAAGGTTCTCATTTCCAAATTTGTTTATTGACTGTTTAAGGGTCTCATTTTGAAGTTTGCTGATGTTATATGACTGACTGTCACCTTTCTTGAAGGACCATGTAAGGATCATTTTGCCTCACTTTGGTTCAAATTTGCATAGTATTTTCAGAGGAGATCTTTAAATGATTAACCATGGGGTCCAAGGTTAAACAATGTTCCCCACTGACTGCCATCTTGGATGCTATGCGGACATGCCAGACACATTTTATGAAGGGGACCAAGTAAGGACCACTGTGACTAAGTATGATTCCAAATGGCCACGCACTTTCAGAGGAGAAGATCTTTGAATATGTTTCTCTATAGGGTCCAATGTTAAAAACACGTTCCCTCCTGGCGGCCATCTTGGATATGATGTGGACTTGCTGAATACATTTTTTAAAAGGGGCCACCTAAGGACCATTGTGACTAAGTTTGGTTCCAATTGGCCCAGTATTTTCAGAGGAGAAGATTTCTGTCAAAGTTTCCCGCTGGCGGCCATCTTGGATGACGTGCAGACTTGCCGGACAAAATTTTTAAAGGGGACCACTGAAGGACTATTGTGACCAAGTTTAATTCCAATTGGCGCAGTGGTTTAAGAGACGATCTTTGAATGCTTTCCCATAGGGTCCAATGTTAAACCATGTACCCTGCTAGCGGCAATCTTGGATATGATACGGACTTTCCAGACATTTTTTTAAAAGGGGCCACCTAAAGATCATTGTGCCCAAGTTTGGTTTCAATTGGCCCAGCGGCTTCAGAGAAGAAGATGTTTGAATGAAAAGTTTCGATGGACACACCACTGACACAGTGATGGCAAGAAGATCACTATAGCATAGCTATGCAGGTTAGTTGTAAAGTTAAGATGCTACTTCAATATTTATCTTAAAGTTATGCAGGCAGTGAAGTTAAGATGCTACTTCAATATTTATCTTAAAAGTTATGCAGGCAGTGAAGTTAAGATGCTACTTCAATATTTATCTGGGAGAGATGTTTACTATTGGGCAAACAAACTACACGACACAATATACATTTATTATTAATTTGTGAAATAAGTATGGATTATGAAAGTAATTTTGCAAAAAAATGTAAAATTTTGTACAAAAAAACTTTTTTGCTCTTGATTATGTAACAAATAATTATTTTTAATAAAGTAATGGCAGGGAATTTCTCTAAAACTTAAAAGAGAAAAGTAAACAAGAGAAGATTTGAAAACAGAATTTAAAGGGAAATAACCCATAATCATATGGCATTGAAATTTTTTTTTTGTGAAAAAGAGTCAATAACTACAACACAGGCTGTTGGATTTTCTTCAAAATTTCAGAGTATGTAGATCTTGATATGCTGAACATTTTTGCAATTTACACTTCACCTCTATCTGTTACAGTTTTTTTAAATAAACTAGAGGCTCAAATGAGCCTGTATCGCTCACCTGGTGACTGGTTTTATTCATTGTCACCAAAAGACCACCCATTCATACTATAAATGAGTTCACCAGATGTTACATTTACAATCTTGGATGAGGTGCAAACATAACAAGTGTGGACCCAAATTGATGTCTCACCCGTCCCTACTTGGTCGCAAAATGAAAACCTAAACTGCCTAAATCCAAAACTCAACATGTTTGCTAGACTGTGAAATTAGGTTAACTGGCAAAGGCAATATAGCAGACTGTTATGTATCACCCAAAACCAAAATGACAAATATCAGTGACCTACCACTAATAGATACTGAAAAACCAAACATGTTAACAAGACCGCGTAAAATGAGGTCAAGGGTTAAAGCCAAATAGCAGGCTGTCATGTCCCATCTAAGAAAAATCCACATACCAAATATCATTGACATTACATTAATAGATACTGTGAAACTCAACATGATCACTTGACCGTGAAATCGAGGTCACAGACAAAAGCCATATAGCAGACTCTAATGTACTACCCAAGACCAACCTATATACAAAATATCATGGACCTACCACTTATAGTTACTGAGAAAATGAAAAAATTAACATGCTCATTAGACCCTGAAATTGAGGTCAAGGACAAAAGCCATATGACAGATTGTCATGTACTACCTAAGACCAAGCTACATACCACATATCAATGACCTACCACTGTGAATCTCTAAAATATGTAAAATCAAAATTCTAAGTATGATTTATGGTCAGAATTCACTCCAAATTAAGTTCCTAACAGAACACTTTATGATTTGAATGATCCAAGTGGTGTACATGTAGGTCACATAGGTGCACAAGTCATTAGTCAAGTATTCTTAGATTTCATATGTAGTAAATCTGGAGGAGAGTATGTCACTCCACAAGTCAGAAAGAGGTTACGTAGCTCAGAGTCTACACAAGGTTCTGCTGATAAAAAGAAAACAAAACGGGTAAACAAATCTGCAGATTAATTTTATATATAGCTTGTACTTAAATGGTATATAGTTTTTGTACACATTTGTAATTAAACAGACAGTAATTGTATTTATAATTATGCAAATAATCTGCAAGGTATACTACTGTTGCGTGCATTTGTTTATGTTTAAAACACACAGTTACTATTTTCAAAATCCCCTTATCTATTTTTAGAATTAATCACTCACAAAACTCTTTATTCAAACAAGGTCACTCTAATGGACATTTAAATTTAGAAAAAGTGTATCGAATTATTGAACTGTATAATGATTACCCAAGTGGAAAACATGTGATTAACCAATGTATTTTCATATGTGTTTCCAATGAACAATTTTTGTATATATATGTACAAAGAATTTTTAATTGTATCAAGTGTTGTTACGATAAGAAAATCAATGGTTTGATTATATTATATCACGTCTATTTCTATTCAAGTTTAAACGTAAATGGGATGTTAAATGATAAAAAGCGAAATGCAGTTTTTCAATGGTGTGAAAATAAAAAGTTTGATATCGTCTGCTTGCAGGAAACGCATAGTACTATGGAAACGGTTAACAAATGGGGACATGAATGGAAGGGTAAAAGTTTTTGGAATCATGGGTCTAGTAACTCACGTGGGGTTGCTATCTTGGTGTCCGAAAAATTTCGTTTTGAAGTAATAGAATCCGGTAGAAATAATAACGGAAGGCTGATTTCGTGTATAGCTAAAATAAGCGAAAAATGTGAAATAGATATTTTAAATGTTTACTCGCCGAATTTGTCAGGTGATAGAAAATTGTTTTTTAGCGAATCGCTATCCGTGGATATTGATAAAAATAACGTGGTCTTAGGCGATTTTATTTGTACCTCAATTAAACATTTAGATCGCAAGCCAGTACCGAATAAAGACGATATAGGTACTTCCGAATTACGAAAATTTCTGGAAGATAATAATTTGTTAGACGTTTGGAAAAAGAGATATCCGAACGATAAACAATACACATTTTCTAGGGGTGGCTCGAAGTCTCGAATAGATTATATTTTTATGAGTAGTATTTTCCAATACACCCTAAAGAGGGTCCGAATAGTTTATTTTCCATTCAGCAACCACGACAGTGTGTGCATGAATTTAAATGTTGCACAACCAGACAGTGGTCCCAGATTATGGAAAATGAACTATTCTGTTATCAAGACAGATTTTTAAAAATATGTTCGAAAGTTTTTGGGCTAGGTGGATCTTAAAACTAGAGGCTCCCAGGAGCCTGTATCGCTCACCTGGCTTTCAGTTGCCACAATGAAGCTAACATTTTAAGTTATACAGTTGAACTTAAGTCTCTCAAACTTTGTTAGCTCAAACACCACCAATATCTTGAACTGTATTTAAAGTCTGATCTTGTTTTACTATATTTCTTTGTTGCGCTTTTTTGACAAAAATGTACTTGCTTATGACCACTTTCAACACCAGTTTTGAAGTTGAGACATAATTTTGTAAATGGCGGTCAACAACAATTTTCAAAACCATATTTTTAAGTTACCACATCAATATTTATTTGGAAACCAAATTTCATTGAAATAGGAAAATGTTGAATTTTCCTGCCTTTTTGGCAGCCATTTTGAAAATGGCGGTCAACAAACAATTTTCAACACGACTTTTTGAAGTCGCAACATCAATATCCTCTTGGACACCAAATTTCATTGAAATCAGACAATGTTGAATTTTCCCTCCTTTTTCGGCAGCCTTTTTAAAATGGCGGTCAGCCAACAATTCTTAATATCAATTCACAACATCAATATCCACTTGGAAACCAAATTTCATCGAAATCAGACAATGTTGAATTTTCCCGCCTTTTTATGTGGCCATTTTGAAATGGCGGTGAACGAACAATTTTAACATTGGTTTGAATTTGCGACATCAATACCCATTTGGAAACCAAATTCCATTGAAATTGGACAATGTTAAATTTTCCCGCCTTTTTTGGCGGCCATTTTGAAAATGGCAGTCAACAAACAATTTTCAGCATCTGTTTTGAAGTCACAACATCAATATCCACTTGGAAACCAAATTTCATTGAAATGGGACAATGTTGGATTTTCCCGCATTTTGTGGAAGCCATTTTGAAAATGGCGGTCAACGAACAATTTTAACATTGGTTTGAATTTGCGACATCAAAACCTATTTGGAAACCATATTCCATTGAAATTGGACAATGTTGAATTTTCCCACCTTTTTGGCGGCCATTTTGAAAATGGCGGTCAACGAACAATTTTCAGTATCTGTTTTGAAATCGCAACATCAATATCCACTTGGAAACCAAATTTCATTGAAATCGGACAATGTAGAATTTTCCCGCATTTTGTGGAAGCCATTTTGAAAATGGCAGTCAACGAACAACTTTTTACATTGGTTTGAATTTGCGACATCAAAACCTATTTGGAAACCAAATTCTGTTGAAATTGGACAATGTTGAATTTTCCCGCCTTTTTTGGAAGCCATTTTGAAAATGGTGGTCAATGAACAATTTTCAACACAAGTTTACAAGTTGCCATAGCATGGCAAACATTTTAATCAATTTACACTTAACCTTCATCTTCTCTAGTTATGGATAAAAGACGACAAAATATGAAAATTTGAAAATTCCATGAAAAAGGGCAACAACTCCTACAAAGATTTTGGATTTTCTTCAAAATTTCAGGTTGGGTAGATCTTGATATGCTGAACCTTTTTGCAATTTACACTTGACCTTTATCTGTTACACTTTTTAAAATAAAAAAAAATATATTAAAATTTAGAAAATTTCACGGAAAAAGGGCAATAACTCCAACACTGGTTTTCGGATTTTCTTTAAAATTGCAGGGCGGATAGATCTTAACATGCTGATTATTTTCACTCCCAAACAGATTTTTGATATCTGTAATTGTTTTCGAGTTATTTGCAAAAATGCAATTTACCCCTTTGTTATTATTTTTAGTAACAGCAGCCATGTTGCTTGGTTTTCGGACTAATCGAACACAATTTTGAAACTGTTTACCCTGGTGATGATTCATGTCAAGTTTGGTAACAATTGGCCAAGTGGCTTCTGAGGAGAAGATTTTTTAAATTGATGACAAAAAGTATCAAATTTCTTAAATTTGTCTAATAAAGGGCAAAAACTCGTATATGGGTAGTCAGATTTTCTTTAAAATTTCAAAGTGGGTAGATCTTGATATGCTGAACATTTTTGCAATTTAAAATTGACCTCTACCTGTTATAGTTTTTGCGATAAAAAAATTGAGAATATCAAAATTTTGAAATTTTCACGGAAAAAGGGCAATAACTCCAAGACGGGTTTTCGGATTTTCTTCAAAATTGCAGGGCAGGTAGATCTTGTCATGTTGATCACTTTTACTCCATGTCAGATTTGATATCTGTAATGGTTTTTGAGTTATTTGCCAAAAACAGCAATTTCCCCCTATGTGCTATTTTTAGTAATGGCAGCCATGCTGTTTGGTCCTCGGACTAATCGGACACAATTTTGAATCTAGATACCCTGGTGATGATTCAGTTCAAGTTTGGTAACAATTGGCTAAGTGGCTTCTGAGGAGAAGATTTTTTAAATTGATGACAAAAAGTATCAAATTTCTTAAATTTGACCAATAAAGGGCAAAAACTCTTATATGGGTTGTCAGATTTTCTTCAGAATTTCAAGGTGGGTAGATCTTGATATGCTGAACATTTTTGCAATTTAAAGTTGACCTCTATCTGTTATAGTTTTTGCGATAAAAAATTAAGAATATCAAAATTTTGAAATTTTCACAGAATAAGGGCAATAACTCCAAGACGGGTTTTCGGATTTTCTTCAAAATTGCAGGGCAGGTAGATCTTGTCATGTTGATCACTTTTATTTACGTCAGATTTTTGATATCTGTAATGGTTTTTGAGTTATTTGCCAAAAACAGCAATTTACCCCTATGTGCCATTTTCAGTAACGGCAGCCATGTTGTTTGGTCCTCAGACTAATCAAACACAATTTTGAATCTAGATACCATGGTGATGATTAAGGCCAAGTTTGGTTAAAATTGGCCAAGCGGTTTCAGAGGAGAAGATTTTTGAAAAAGTGTACGACGGACGGACGGACGAACAGACAGACGCCAAGTGATGGCAATAGCTCACATGGCCTTTTAGGCCAGGTGAGCTAAAAAGATGATTTCGAAAATTTGTTAGAATGGTGGGAAGAAAGTAAAGTTAGAATTAAACATTTGACGATAGAAATTTCCTAAAATTAAAAATATCTGACAAACAAATAAGGGAATGGGAGAAAAGACTAGAAATATTAATGCGGAATGGTCCGGACAGACAGAAAGAAATTAATAATATATTGGAAAATAATATTAAGGATTACTATGATAAAAAAGCCGAGGCCGCAAGAATACGATCTAGAGCTAACTGGTATGAAAAGGGGGAAAAATCAATTGATTGATTGATTAGTTAGAGTTTAACGTCCAATGAGCAATATTTCAGCTATATCAGGACGAGAACAAGTTAATCAATTCAAAACAAATTGTAAGTAAAAGAAGAAAGAAATAAAGGTGGAAGGGACAACCGGGGCAACGACTTTTGATTGCCACTGGAAAAGGGGTGAAATGGGTAGGGGCAGGAAATTTAGCCTTCTATACGACACCCAATGCGTCTGCTCTCTTTAGAGAAAGGGAAAAAATCAACAAAATACTTTTTTAATCAAGAGAAAAAACGGACGTTTGAGAAACTTTGGACGAGGGTGAAAACATCGAATGGACATTATAAGGAGGATATTGCGTCTATTTTAGGGGAACAAACGGATTATTTTGAGAAATTATTTACATCAGAGGGATGGGATAGGGACGCCGCGGAAAAATTCTTGCAAAACATAGAAAACCATGTAAGTGAAGGGGATAGGAATTTATGTGACCAAGAAATAACGATGGAAGAACTGACCAAAGCTGTAAAAAAACTTAAAGAAGAAAAATCACCCGGGGAGGACGGAATAGTTAGTGAATTTTATAAAGTGTATTGGTATCTTATCGGAGATGATTTTACGTCTGTGGTAAGAGAAATTTTAAATAACATTTTGTAGTTCACAATATATTGGAGTAATTACGCTTCTTTTTAAATCGGGGGAATGGGAAGATATTAAAAATTGGCGACCAATTACTCTACTGAATTCAGATTATAAAATTATTTCAAAAGTGTTAGCGGAAAGATTAAAATGTGTATTGCCAAATATAATAGATACGGACCAGAAGGGATTTGTCAAGGGTAAAAACATATTTCAGGGTAATAGATTGCTCCAAGACATTATTGTTTATACTGACATGGAAGACGAAGAGGGAGCAATTATTTTTCTTGATCGATAGGGTTGAATGGGGATGGGTGAATTTATGTCTAAACTAGAGGCTCAGAGACTGAGCCTGTATCGCTCACCTGGCAAAATGCTTTTACGACAAACATGACTAAAAAAGATGTTTTCTTATCAATGGGGTCAAAGGTTTAGCTATGTTCTTCATTAGCACCCATGTTTTTTTGTCTAAACCTATTGAAATGAATAATTTTTGCAAAGGACCTTCTATACATTTCAGAAATGATGACTATAAAGATGGTTATCTCATTCCTGGCACCAATGTTAAACTATATTCTGCACTGGAGGCCATCTTTTTTGTCAGATCCAAGTACCTTCCATACATAATTACTGTAAAGATTGGTTGAATTTGCTTCAGTAGCGTCAGAGGAGATAGCAAATAGATGCTTTTCCCATAGGGTCCCATGTTAGACTATGTTCTGCGCTGGTAGCCATGTTTTTGAGGGAATCGGAAAAATTTCGGCAATCTACATAAGAGACCTTCCATACATCATTCCTGTAAAGTTTGGTTCCATTTGCTTCAGTAGCTTCAGAGGAGATAGCAAATATATGCTTTTCCCATAGGGTCACATGTTAAACTATGTTCTGCGCTGGCAGCCATGTTTTTTCACAGATCGAAAAAATTTCGGAAAACTAAGAAAAGGACCTTCCATACATCATTCTTGTAAAGTTTGATTCCATTTGCTCCAGTAACTTCAGAGGAGATAGCAAATATTTGCTTTTCCAATATTGTCCCATGTTAAACTATGTTCTTCGCTGGCGGCCATGTTTTTTGGCGGATCGGAAAAATTTCGGCAAACTTAGTAAAGGACCTTCCATACATCATTCCTGTAAAGTTTGGTTCAAATTGGTCCAGTGGTTTCTGAGGAGATAGCAAAAATGTGAAAAGTTTACGGACGGACGACGGACGGACGCCAAGTGATGGCAAAAGCTCACGTGGCCTTTGGCCAGGTGAGCTAAAAATTTTGGATTTGGAGATAAATTCATAGGATGGGTAAATATGCTTTTTAAGAATTCCAAAACCTGTGTTCAGACAAATGGATTTATTTCAAAACTTGTAAGTCTTACTCAACAATCCGCCAGGGGTGTCCAATTGCACCGATGTTGTACATACTGCAAGCGGAGCCACTGGCGGCATCGATAAGACTTAACCCAAATATGGAACGATACAACTTCCAGCTCGAGTAGGGGAGGGTATGGAGGCAAAATTGAACATGTTCGCGGACGATACACAACTTCTTAATAAAACTGAAGGGTCTATTGAAGAAACGTTTAAGGTAATTGAAATTTACGAAAAGGCATCAGGGGCAAAAATGAACATGAATAAAACTGTGGGGATGTATTTAGGGAGATGGCGAAACAAGAAACCAATTTTTTTTAAAAATCAAGTGGTCGAAACAACCAGTGAGAGCTTTAGGGGTTATGCATGGATATGGGGTAGACTTGGATAAAATTTGGTTGGAAAAAATTAACAAAATTAAATCTTGTATGGCTGTCTGGAAGTCAAGAGATCTGACATTTGATGGGAAAGTTTTAATTATTAAATCGTTTGTATTATTGACGATAGGTTTCGAAATTGAAATGCGTGGAATACCGGATAAATATGAACGTTAAATAAATAAAATTAATTTGGGATTTTGTATGGGATGGGAAAACAAACCAGATTTCTCGTGAAGTCTGTTGCCAGCCAAAATCGAAAGGGGGTATGGGAATGATTAATCTGAAACATTTTATAAAATCGAAAAACATTAAAAGTATGCATTGTATAATCAATTCGGAGCGAGATAAGTGGAATGCCATAGGTAAATTTTGGCTTACATTACATGATGAAAAATTTGATATGGATTTTTTCTTGTGCACATGTTCAAACACTGAGGGACTAGACAACGTACGTCTCCCTAATTATTATCGAAATCTTTTGGATTCTTGGACAGAATTTCAAAAACTTCAAGAATTTTCAACAAAAAACGAACTTCTTGAACAAAATTTATTCGGAAATTCTAAAATTAGATTCAGTGGTAATGTTTTGTTTTATGCTAATTTTTCGAAAAGCGGGATTAAAAAGGTTAAAGATGTGTGGGATATACATGCCAATTCATTCAAAAATACATGGGAAATATTTAATAAGCTATCAGATAAAAGGAATTGGATATCGCAATATAGTCGAATTAAATCAGCCTTTAAGCAAGATATGATAAATAATCTCAAGTCAGGTAATGTAACTATTAAGTCAAGTACACCGTTTAAAATTAAAAACAATTTACAATTTGTTAGGAATAAAACTGGTGTTGTCATGGAAACAGTGGATATAAAGTTAAAAGATATCCAGTGTTTTTATGGTAATTCCAAACTGTAAGAATAAATGGGAATTATTATTTAATTATGAATTTAATTGGGAAAACATTTGGTTAATTTAAATAAAAACTTTGGGAATAGGAAGGCAAAACAACTTCAGTTTAAGATTATTCACAATATAGTCTACACTGAAGAATTACTTCAAAAATTGAAAAAATCGAATGGTGCTTGTCATTTTTGTGGAGAAAGGGAAACTTTATTGCACCTTTTTGTAAAATGTAAATTAATTGATGAAGTTTGGTCTGATATTTTTCAAAAATTCAACACAGTCTGCGATAGCAGAGAACTTGATTATTTTCAAAAATCAGATAAGTTTTTAATTTTTGGAACAAGCATCCTGGACAAAAAAATTGATACAGATTTATTAATTATTGACACGATATTGGTAACAGTAAAATGGGCAATTTGGAAATTTAGAAATACTGTAAAATATCAAAGGAAACTAATCGCAAAAACGTCTATTATCCGTTTGGCAGAAACTGAATTTCAATTTGTTATTAGCCATGTGGGACAGAGGTCTGGTAACCAAATATTTTTTTATTACAATCGTTTATTTCTTACATAAAAACACTAATCTGTTGCGAATTTCATGACTACAAATACATAAATATATATAATCTTTGTATTAAATCATTTATGTCTCTTAAACTGTGTTCTTTACAATATAGCTAAATATTTTATTACCTTGACTGGATCAATGAACATCTTTCGTCTTTTTATGTGACAACACACGATTAAGTATTTCACGAGATATCCGCGCACAGGTGTAGGGCGAGTTGAGGAAGGTATTTTATAGGTAAATTCAAAAGTTGTTATTAATGTTATTACTAATATCAATGTAATGTAGTTGTAAATTGGTGAAATGTAATTATGAAATGTTTATCTTGAATTCTTGAATTCTAAGTATGGGATGCACATCTACACCAGTTGAAAAACATATCCTGAAATAGAAAAAAGAAGGGAAACGGGGAATGTGTCAAAGAGACAACGACCCAAAGGGGAGTAATAACAACTCAAAGCAACCATAAGATCTTCAATGAACGGTGAGAAAACCCCACACCCAACGGCAGGTTGGAGTCGGCCCCTGAACAAAGAGCAATCAAGTCCAGTGAAATAAACATCATCCTAGACTCCTATACCTTCCCCCTACAGCCAATGTGATAAATCAAAAAACAATCGTAACAACAGTAAAATTCAGTTGGCAACAGGACTGAGTCAATTGTGAAAAATGAAACTGAAAGAACTAAATATACGGACATAAACATGAAATCACAAGAGACTATTAGCAGTAAACCGACATGCCAGCTCCAGACCCATTACCAACTGACAAAGTAAGTTATGTACCCTCAGTATACAGCTTCCACCAAGATGCCTTCCTGTGAGGAGTTTAGCATAATGATTTCATACATATACCAGAATACATAACCCGTGTCCATGCAATACAGACTTTAGAAATTTAGAATGTGTTTAGTTAAAATGCAAAGACCCTATCAAATAAAGGGCTACGCCGAGCGCAGCATGATACGACCGCAGCATGTCGTCCACTGAAATTTGAAAAAGTGTAATTTAAAGTGAGTATGGACATAGGAAAGAGCTTGACACAATAATTAGATGGACGCAATAAGGAGATTGACCGAGTAATTAGCTGGACACAAACTAGGGAAAATAAAACTTAGCCCTTATGACTCCTTATGATTCCTCTTTGACCCTCTATAGCAAAGAAACGGTTAGAGCTAAGCCCAATCCATTGACATGATGCTGAAAGCTTATATAAAGAGGAATCAAAAGAAAAAAATCCCATCGAAATGCGATGAAAAATAAAAATTTAAGGTAATCTGTAAATTTACGATTTTGGCCCCCTTCGGCCCCTCATAGCTCGGGAACGGCAAGAGCTACGTCAAATCCGTTGAAATCTACTGAAAGCTTACATCAAGTAGAATCCAAAGAAAAAAATCCCATCGTAATTCGACGAAAAATAAATTTTTTAGGTTATCTGTAAATTTACGACTTTGGCCCCCTTTGGTCCCTCATAGCTCAGAAACGGTAAGAGTTATGCCAAATCCGCTGACATATAACTGAAAGAGGAATCAAAGAATAAAATCCCATCGAAATTCGATGAAAAATAAAAATTTTAGGTTATCTGTAATTTTACAATTTTGGCCCCTTTCAGCCCCTCATAGCTCCGAAACAGTAACAGCTACGCCAAATCTGTTGTCATACTACTGAAAGCTTACATCAAGAGGAATCCAAAGAAAAAAATCCCATCGACATCCGAAGAAAGATAAAATTTTTTAGGTTATCTGTAAATTTACAATTTTGGCCCCTTCAGCCCCTCATAGCTCGGAAACGGTAAGAGCTACGCCAAATCCGTTGACATTATACTGAAAGCTTACATCAAGAGGAATAAAAAAAAAAAAAATCCCATCGAAATCCGATGAAAAATAAAATTTTTTGGTTATCTGTAAATTTACGATTTTGGCCCCCTTCGGCCCCTCATAGCTGGGTAAGGAAACAAGTTACCAAAAATCTAAAAGTAGAGCGGTATGTTAATTTTTCATTAGGAATCCTTTGGAAAAAATTGCATCAAAATCAGACTAAAAATTAAACAAGAGGCTCTCAAGAGCCTGTATCGCTCACCTGGGCCATAGCTGACACAATGTGTCAAAATAATCCCAACGTTCAAGAGTCTCATTTTCAAGTTTGTTGATAGACATTGATGTTATTTGATTCAAAATTAAACTATGCTCCCCATTGGCAGCTATTTTTGTGGGGTGTAGACGGACTGTCACCTTTCTTGAAGAAGACCATCTAAGGATCATTGTACCTCACTTTGGTTCAAATTGGCTTAGTATTTTCAGAGGAAATCTTTGAATGATTTCCTATGGGGTTCAAGGTTAAACAATGTTCCCAGCTGACTACCATCTTGGATGCTATGCGGACATGCCAGACACATTTTATGAAGGGGACCAAGTAAGGACCATTGTGATCAAGTATGATTCCAATTGGCCATGTACTTTCAGAGGAGAAGATCTTTGAATATGTTTCCCTATAGGGTCCAATGTTAAAACCACGTTTCCCACTGGTGGCCATCTTGGATATGAGGTGGACTTGCCCAACACATTTTTTAAAAGGGGCCACCTAAGGATCATTGTGACTAAGTTTGGTTCCAATTGGTCCAGTATTTTCAGAAGAGAAGATTTTTGCAATATTTTTCAATTTTTGACAAAGTTCCCTGCTTGCGGCCATCTTGAATGAAGTGCAGACTTGCTGGACACAATTTTTAAACGGGACCACCCAAGGACTATTGTGACCAAGTTTGGTTCCAATTGCCGCAGTGGTTTCAGCGAAGAAGATCTTTGAATGCTTTCCCATAGGGTCCAAGGTTAAAACAGCATTCCCTGCTGGCGACCATCTTGGATATGATACGAACTTGCCAGACATTTTTTTTTAAAAGGGGCCACCTAAGGACCATTTTGACCAAGTTTGGTTCCAATCTTTGAATATTGGGTCCATTTTTCAACAAAGATCCCACTGACGGCCATCTTAGATGGCGTGTTGACTTGCCAGACACATTTTTTAAAGGGGACTACCTAAGCACTATTGCGACCAGGTTTGGTTCCAATTGGTCCAGCGGTTCCAGAGAAGATGTTTCATTGAAAAATTTGCAACGGACCAACCATGGACACAGTGATCACAAAAACTTACCATGGCAGAGCCAGGTCATCAATGAAGTCAATGCATGCTATGAAGCCTAACTGCTCTTTAATACTTTAACAGGACATGATATATACATGATAGGCAAACAAAATTCACTGCAGGACTATAATACATATATATTCAAAATTTATTAAAATGTGAAATAAGTAAAGATTAAGGAAGTATTTTTGCAAAAAATTGTAAAAATTTGTACAAAAACATTTTTTTGCTCTTGATTATGTGACAAATAATTTTTTTAATACAGTGATAGCAGGGAATTTCTCTAAAACTTAAAAAAGAAATGTAAACCAAAGAAGATTTGAAAAAAGAATTTAAAGGGAAATAACCCATAACCATATATGGCATTAAATATTTTTTTGGTGAAAAACAGTCAATAACTTCTACATAGGCATTTGGATTTTCTTCAAAATTTCAGAGTATGTAGATCTTGATGTGCTGAACATTTTTCTATTAATCACTTCACCTCTATCCGTTACAGTTTTTGAAATAAAATATAAAATGCATAAATTTTGAAAATTTTAAGGAACAAGAGGCTCTCAAGAGCCTGTATCGCTCACCTGGACCATGGCCAATACATAACTTCAAATCAACTTATATGTTAAAGGGTCTCATTTTCAAACTATGTAACTAAACATTTATATTATATGATCCAACTTTAATTAAACTATTTTCCCTATTGCATGCCATCTTGGATAAGGGATGGATCTGCAGGACACAATTTTAAAGAAAATTAAGTATTGTGCCAAAGTTTATTTCCATCTGGCCAAATGGTTTTAAAGAAGAAGATCTTTGAATGTACTCCTATATTAATCTTTGTTTCCCATTGGTAGCCAATTTGCATAAGGTACAGACTTGAAGCACATCTGTTTTGAAGGGGACCATCTAAGATACATTAATGTGACTAGCCAAGTTGTTTCAGATAAAAAATTCTTTGTATGCTCTTTCCATACAGTCGAGTAATAAATTAAGTTCCCTGCAGATGGCCATGTTGGATGACATTTAGGCATAAAAGTCACAATACATATATATATTATAGTCAGCACCTCAAAAGCATCATAAATGCCAAGTTCCGTTCAAATCCATTCATGTTAATTTCATTTCAGGTTAATTTCATCAACTGCTCACTAAAGGCTTTATTTACAAATATTTTTAATAATAAGCAGTCTATGAAACTGATAATCTACTTCAACATACATGTCAACAGAATATTTATAGTGATTCACCACTAACCTCCTAGTAATATACACACAGTATGTTTATATAGGCAAATCATTAAAACATCAAATAAGGTAAAGATTAAGAAAGTATTTTTGCAAAAAATTGCAGAAATTTGCACAAAAACACTGTTTTTGCTCTAAATTATGGAAGAAATAATTTTTTTAATGAAGTGATAGTAGGGAATTTCTCTAAAGCTTAAAAGAAAAAAGTTAACTAAAGAAGATTTGAACACAGAATTTAAAGGGAAATAACCCACAAACATATGGCATTGAAAATAAAGGGCTACGCCGAGCGCAGCATGATACGACCGCAGCATGTCGTCCACTGAAATTTGAAAAAGTGTAATTTAAAGTGAGTATGGACATAGGAAAGAGCTTGACACAATAATTAGATGGACGCAATAAGGAGATTGACCAAGTAATTAGCTGGACACAAACTAGGGAAAATAAAAATTAGCCCTTATGACTCCTTATGATTCCTCTTTGACCCTCTATAGCTCAGAAACAGTAAGTGCTATGCCCAATCCATTGACATGATGCTGAAAGCTTATATCAAGAGAAATCAAAAGAAAAAAATCCCATCGAAATGCCATGAAAAATAAAAATTTAAGGTAAACTGTAAATTTAGGATTTTGGCCCCTTCGGCCCCTCATAGCTCGGGAACGGCAAGAGCTACGTTAAATCCGTTGAAATACTACTGAAAGCTTACATCAAGTAGAATCCAAAGAAAAAAATCCCATCGAAATCCGACGAAAAATAAATTTTNGGTGACTGGTTTTATTCATTGTCACGAAGAGACCACCCATTCATACTATAAATCAGTTCACCAGATGTTACATTTTCAATCTTGGATGAGTTACAAACATAAAAATTACAAACTTTGAAAGGGAACACCCAAAGACAATCGTAACCAAACTTGCTTCCAATTGGCTCAGTAGGTTCAGAGGAGAAGATATGTGAATCCATTTCCCATGGGGTCCCTATATTAAACTATGTTCCACGCTGGCAGCCATCTTGGATGAGGTACGAACGTCAAAATCACATAATTTGAAGGGGACAAGTCAAGGACTATTGTGACCAAGTTTGGTTGAATTTGGCTTGGTAGTTTCAGAGGAGAAAATCTTTGGATGCATTTCCCATAGGGTCCCTATGTTAAACTATGTTCTCTGCTGGCAGCCACCTTCAATGAGGTATGAACATAAAAATCACAAACTTTCAAGGGGACCACCTAAAGACTATTGTGATCAAGTTTGGTTCCAATTGGCTCAGCAGTTTCAGAGAAGAAGATCTTTGAATACATTTCCAATAGGGTCCTATGTTAAACTATGTCCTGTGCTGACAACCATCTTGGATGAGTTAGGAACATAAAAATCACAAACTTTAAAGGGGACCAGCCAAGGACAATTGTATCCAAGTTTGGTTCCTTTGACCAGGTGAGCTAAAAATCTTGTAGGAGTTTTTGCCTTTTTTTCACAGAATTTTGAAAATTGATATATTTTTCTTCTTTTATTTCCAAAACTATAGAAGATGAAGGTTAAGTGTAAAAAGATAAAATGTTTTAATACCGTGCTGTGGCAACTTCAAAACTGGTGTTGAAAATTGTTCATTGAACACCATTTTCAAAATGGCAGCCAAAAAAGGTTGGATAATTCAACATTGTCCGATTTCGATAACATTTGGTTTCGAAATAGATATTGATGTTGTGACTTCAAAACCGGTGTTGAAAATTATTCGTTGACCGCCATTTTCAAAATGGCCACCAAAAAAGGCAGGAAAATTCAAAATTGTTTGATTTCAATGAATTTTGGTTTCCAAATAGGTATTGATGTCTCAACTTCAAAACCGATATTAAAATTTATTTGTCAATGGACATGTTCAAAATGGCTGCCAAAAAAGGTGGGAAAATTCAACATTGTCCGTTTTCAATGAAATTTGGTTTCCAAATAGACATTGATGTTGCGACTTCAAAACCAGTTTTGTTGTTCGTTGACTGCCATTTTCAAAATGGTCACCAAAAAAGGCAGGAAAATTCAACATTGTCTGATTTCAATGAAATTTGGGCCCAATAGATATTGATGTGGAAACTTCAAAACCGATGTTGAAAATTGTTCGATGACCGCCATTTACAAGATGATGCCTCAACTTCAAAACTGGTGTTGAAAGTGGTTCTTAGCAAGAATGTTTTTGTCAAAAAAAAACCATCAAAGAAATAATAAAAAATGATCAGACTTTAAATTCGGTCCAAGATATTGGTGGTGTTCGAGCTACCAAAGTTTGGGAGACTGAAGATCAACTGTATAACTTATAATGTTAGTTTGATTGTGGCAACTGAAAGCCAGGTGAGCAATACAGCCTCCTAGGAAAATCTGGTTTATTTTCTCAAGTGAATGTTGGTAAAGGCTGGACACGGGCAGACAAAAGATTTTCAACGAGTATATGATGGGGGTCTTCAAATGTGCTGATTGATTGAAAAGTCTTATGGATTTCAACAGTTGTGTCTATCTACCTTCAGTTTATACTTACTGCTGACGGTATATCATGTCCATCGCAACTCTTCACCATCGCAGGAACAATGACATTAGCAGCCAAAATTCCAAGGGGATTAGCTGAAAACAAAAATCATCAGTTAGTTCAGTGACATTCAGTTTTTAACAGAGGTGTTAAAAGTTTCTCAAATTTATCTGTAATCACACATCGATTTAATGATTTCAAGATATGTTGTGTTGGTATTCTTAACTTTTTTCATTAACACCAAAGAATAGAATATATTAAATTCATTGTTCAATCACCATGATAAAATATTGTATACAAATATATAAACATATGTAACAGGGTGAATGTTCTAGAACTTGTTAATTATGAATTAAGAGGGTGAAAAGCTTTAGGATAAGTCCCAGAGCTTTTTTACCGTCTTTTTTGTTATTTTTGGCCTCAAATTCAAGTGACTGTGGTGTGACAATTAGAAGGTCACTGCAGTGTATTTATATGACCACACAGATGAAGGTAAATTTTTTAGTTTTATATATTCTACATAGCTGTTATAACAAGAGTTGTCAGAAGACAACAAAGCTCACTGGGTATTCCAGTAACCTCAATGCACAATAAATTCGAAAGTAATAGAAAGCTTTCTTCACAAGAAAGTCACATATCAAATATAATCACCCTATCACTGAACAACTTAATTCTAGAAGCAAAGTTAAAGTTTTAAAAAAATTGCCCTAAGGGCAAGGTCATGGTCAAAATGTCTACAAATATGGTACCATTAGAAAGCTCTCATCAAAAGAACGTCACATACCAAATATGAACACCCTAACACTAAACAACTTAATTCTAGAAGCAAAGTTTAAGTTTTTAAAAAATTACCCTCAGGGCAAGGTCAAGGTCAAAATGTCTACAAATATGGTACCACAAGAAAGCGCTCACCATAAGGAATTATATACAAAATATAAACACCCTACCACTAAAGGCCTTCCTTCTATAGGCAGGGTAAAAGTTTTTTTTAAATTGCCCTCAGGGCAAGGTCACTGTCAAAATGTCTACAAGTATGGTACCATCTGAAATCTCTCATCATAAGGAAGTTACATACCAAATATAAACACCCTACCACTAAAAGTCTACCTTCTATGGGCAAAGTTAAAGTTTTTTAAAAATTGTCCTCAGGGCAAGGTCAAGGTCAAATTGTCTACAAGTATGGTACCAGAAGAAAGCTCTCGTCATAAGGAAGTTACATACCAAATATAAACACCCTACCACTAAAAGCCTACCTTCTAGAGGCAAGGTAAAGGTTTTTGAAAATTGGCCTCAGGGCAAGCTCAAGGTCAAAATGTCTACAAGTATGGTACCAGAAGAAAGCTCTCATCATAAGGAAGTTACATACCAAATATGAACACCCTACCACTAAAAGCCTACCTTCTAGAGGCAAGGTTAAAGTTTTTTAAAAATTGCCCGAAGGGCAAGGTCAAGATCAAAATGTCTACAAGTATACCGTAGTACCAGAAGAAAGCTCTCATGACAAGGAAGTCACATACCAAATATCAACATCCTAGCTATTCAGATCTCAATTCCACAAGCCAGGTAAAAGTTTTGCTGACGCC